>JAODUH010065467.1:0-41527 GCA_027564835.1 Typhlichthys subterraneus
GGACGCTCTGGCGACGCAGGCCAGGGCCCATGGGTTTTTGGCCTGCCTTGTAGGAGCGTCCGCTCTCTACGTGGGATATCGGGGTTCGATTCCCCGAGGGGGGACGGACGATCTCCGTCACACTAGTTCACTCTCGATCTTACTCAGCTCAACTTGTTTGGCGATAAAGCTACAGGAGTCACTCAGGTCACAAGCACTCACACAGTCAGCATGGGTCACGTGGTAGGGCATTCTCTATTAGTCGAATTATGTTGAAATTCTTACAGAAAGTCCCACCTCCACCCCATATCAAGCTGTGATTGGCTAATGACAACTATCATGTCAAATATGCCCCTATTCACTTGTTATTAGGTAAGGTATTAAATACGTGTATTGATTGCTCCGCGTTGCTCAAACAGTAGTAACATACCCCATTTGCATTCATGTAATGTAGCTGTTAGGTGCCAGAGAACAGTCTGCTGCTTACTAAAAGGTCTCACTTTCAGTAGCTCTGTTGTTTTATTGTTACGTTTTTAAATCAGATCAATAATATATACTATATATATATATATATATACTGTATATATATATATATACTGTATATATATGTAATATTTATTAGTCTATACTATATTTTATTTGGGGTATTCACTGAACACCTTAATGGCCCTGAGGGTTCCCCTGTGCCTCTCCCACCACTGATTGACTGCGTTCATCTCTACCCCTCATCGTAATACACCCCTCCCCCTCGTCCAAAGCCACGTGCACATATGGAGTGCTGTGGTGCTGCAGCATTATCGAGGATTGTTCCTTTATCTGAGAGGGGAAAGTTCAGCTGTTTGACGACGGCACAGCCAAAGAAGCATGGCGAACCATGCGTTCAGGACATCATTCAGCCTGGAGAGAGTAAACGTCTTTTGCCTAAACACTGACATCTCACTCTTTGTTCCTCTCTACTGTGCGGCGTTCTGTACAACGGCTTGTGAGCACACCGTACAAACAACAGAAAAATGTATAATTTTTTAAAGCAATCTCTTTGGCTTTGTTTGGGATGTGTATGGCTCAACCGACCGACAGCGCTTCCCACCACCGCCACCACCACACACCCCTCCCAGAGACGAGGCTGAGTTAGGGAAAGATCTGGCAGCGAAGCAGTCCCTCAACTAATTACTGGCAAAAAGGTCTGATATGACTTGGAGGTGTAGGCAGGCGGTGAGGAGGAGAGGGGAGGTTTGCACTCGCAGGCAGGCAGAACATGTGAATGAAGGTGTGTAAAGGAGGGGGGTGTGGGGGTGCGTTGTTTATGACCTACGTGAAGTGGACCATCACCGTGGGGGAGTCAAGCTAAGGTTAGCGATGAAGGGACCGATTGGAAGGGAGAAAGAGAGGGAGGGAGATGAAAGAGGAGGAGGAGGCTACATTCCTGTGTAGGACTATATCCCAGCACTCTAACAAGACACTGTCAGATAATCACTCCTGCATCCGCACTGAGAGCATGCTAGCAGCACGGGTAACAGTTAGATAAACAGCCTCCCCTCCCTCTCCCCTACAGTTCCTTTATGTTTTCCTGTTGGCAAAGCAGAAGACAAAGCTTTCATGTCTTCTGTCCCTCCTGGGTCCAGACTGCGTTCAGCCATACAGAGTTGAAACTATGCCCCACAGTACCTTACTGGAACACAGAAACCCCAGATATTCTCAAGGTGATATTATTATTATTATTATTATTATTATCATTATGAGGCTCTGTGAGGTTTTTACAACTCACAATGTCTCATAATGATAATGCTCTATAATGTTTAAACAAACATTTACTTTACTTATAATGTTATTAACATTAAATTAACAACTTATTTATTCATGTGTACATCTGAAACCCTGATTGAGGCCTTGTTGTCTGACATGTTCTTGATCCGTGAACATAGAAGCACGGTGTGGCAGGCAGCAGACTATCTGTTGTCCTCAGGATATCCACCATCCCATTTAATTTCCTTAGGTCCAGCTATTTAATTTCTTAGCAGGTGTGGGGGCCAGACCCCCATCAAAACAGAACTTTAATAGCTGCCAGGTTTCTCCTGAGCCCAGATGAAAGGTAGGCTATTCCAATAACAAGGCAAGGTGACTCACTGGAGCGCCGTTCACAGTGCTGCTAATTGGTCATAAATGAGTCCATCTGGCTTGTTTTGGAGTTCAACGAGGCAGCAGGGAAGCAGATTTGTCTAAGAGTGTGTTCGTCGCTGCCTTACTCGGCCTACAGCCCCAGCACCCTCCTCGTTTCTAGAACACTGAAGACCACCTGGGCTGATCTCACATGGGTGACTCGCCTTACACCAAGTCCAGCTGCATAAAAAGTAACAATATTCCTGAATAACATTTCCTCATATAATGTAGCATTGTGTAGAATCCATATTTGGAATGGGGAAAATATACCTTCTATGTTCTATCTGACATTTTGTCAGTCATATTTGATCCAATGCAATAGCATATTAACTGTTGTTTAAAAGCATGTTTAGCCCAATTGTGTCATTGCTAAATGTTAGTGTACCCTGCTCATTTGGTTCTTCATATTTATGTGAAGTTAAAAAGTTGTTAAAGTTTTATTTGAAAGCTATACGATTATATCATGCAACCCAGTCACAAGCCTGAACATGTAAAAATGCACCAAGAACACGTCACTCTCTATGGTCTAGGCATGTTTAGGCAGCAATAATGGCATACAAGCCTATAAACACTCAGAAATGTAAAAGGAGTTAGTTAGCTAGCAACCCCAAGAATAATTAGCATCACATTAGCCTTGCTAATAGGGTACTTGTTCTTTATTGTCTGATTATAAATAAATGAAATACATTCTTACAGGAAGATTGATTAAATATGTATTGTTCCATTACAGTGAGGTCTCCCCTACTGGAAGGTGGTAACATAAAACAATGAAACAATTAGCCTAAACCTGCTTTTTTTGCACAGACATAACCAATGTAATGAAATTATCATTTTGTTTTAAGCAGAGAGGAACATATATTGGTGTTGCAACAAATATTGCATTAATGTAAATTGAATTGTTTACCACAGGCATTCTCTTCTGAAAGGCTTTAGCCTTACATTTACCATTTACATCACCTATGGCTGGTGTAGAACCTGTATTCAACCTGAAACATTCATTAAGAATAATACAAAGAGAGTACAACATCCGACATAACATTACAGTAATAATAGTTCATTTCAAAAGCCATTAACTCCATTAACCTTTGCTTAGTTTAAGCAAAAAAAAAAAAAGAAAAACAGCAAATTTGACTGGTTCCAGTCTGTGGGTTCCAGGCATGTTGGCACAACCAACCTACCTTTAGACAAAGATGAGTCCAGCCCTGTTCTGCTGTGTATGTTTGTACAGCTTGCAGCCAGCAATGCTGCTACATACAGTACATTATACTATCTAGGAGAGCAAACTATCACAATCCGACATGTTGTTAAATGGCGCCATGTAAGACTGCAGTACACTGGTTCTAATAGGGCTAGTTATAGTTAGTAGATAGAGCTACTGTATTCATCAAGTGGAATTACAACAAATATGAATAAATATGCTGAGTTGAGAAACCTCAATTGAAAAAACGATATAACAAAGCAAATAATATAGTTTATATCAGATCTGGAAAGGCTGCCATCGTGTTTATCTGGATGGCACAAAGCATTACTGTGTCATCAAATAAAGATATTTTTTAGAATGTAATAATGAAAAAATATATATATACAATTTGACCTGAAACTTGAACACTGCAAGATATAGAATTCAAGAAAAACATACAAAATGTAAACACTAACAGATTTGATTTAGGCTTACTATTTATTCGTTGTATTTGTAAATTGTTATCTTGCTAGTTATTTCTCGCATGCATGCAAAACAACAGTACCATTCAAATGAGATAATCCTAGTTAATGTTAACAAGTACACACAGTGTCAGATGTGGCAACACAGCAAAGTAATGGTTTACACCTTTGTTTTGCTGTAGGGCTCCGGAATGTATGTAGCTCGCAGGTACCTGCCTGTCTCGCAGACAGAAATAGCATTTTAATCTCATTATCTCCAAAACAGTTATGCAGGCTGGAGAACAACAGAAGAGCGATCCCTTTATGTGTCTTCATGTATAAATGCTTGTACACTGTGTGTGTGTGTGTGAGAGAGAGAAAACAAGATGGCTTACAGCAAAACAGGGACACAATAGAAACAGGCAGCATTGTGATATTCAAGTTTTAAAATATATGTACTGTATTGCCGTAACTTTAAACCCTGCCCTGTGTTATTGAGGTATGCTGTGGAAACGGTATAGGACACTTTATTCATGTAGGTGTAATTATTATTATGAAATAATAATGAATGTGAAAACCTGAAAAATCTGAGCAAAACGGTGAAAAGAGAGAAAGAGAGAGAAAGAAAACACTGGGGTGATATATAGCAACATACCCCCTATAATTGATGGGATGTGTTTGTAATTTAAGTTGAAGATTACATATTCTGTAGAACAGGCAGCATACTCAAAAAGTGATATATATTCAAGTGGGTGAGTGCTGGTGTCAAAGGGGTACTGATGAGAGATGGTTATTGGCATGGAGAGCCTGTTCTCTTCCAGGGAAACTCACATCTCACCTATCCTCTTGGCTTGGCTTTATAGTTGTAGAGAAATCAATGTGCACAATGGGAAGGCAGCCCAAAGCACCTCATAGAGGTAACAGAACAGATTATGACAGTAGTATGCATATCCTGTCCATAGAGTGCATCACTTCCTCTATACGCTGTTATATTTCCCTCTAGTACACATACTTTTATCTGAGGTCCACGGGTCTCACATTATATACTGCTGGTCTGACAGGGGCTTGGGAAGAACAATTATTGTACAAATTAAAAGAATATTCTTTACCATGAAATATTAACTATAGTTGCACACTGTACCTTTTTCACTTCCTATAGTTTCACTTCCTGTTTTGAGTTAATGCTGTCATACTATAGGCATGTTTTCGTGATGTTGTTCTTTGTTTGATATGAAATATGGTGAGACATTAAAGGACTGTACGTGATCCTGTTATTCCTGTGTGTGTGTACAGGCCTTCCCTTTGTAAAAAAAGTAAGGGTGATTACACCTGTTGTGTCCTTTTCATGGACCAGACAATATTGTGTGTCGGACCATTTCTTTTACTCCTCATAATTGATCAACCCTGCATGGAGATAAAAAAAAGAAAAAGATGTTTTGCATCTACAAAACGGAGTCGAGGCACTCAACAATAACAGCCTCTGGCGAAACAGACGGCATCTACAAAAGCTTCTGTGGTGGAGCAAAAGGGTAAATGGCGGCGGAGAGTTGGGTGGAAATCGATAAAAGCTATCTAGCACCTGAGGGGTCCCCCAATTTTCTCACAAATCACTGTACCCCCTGGGCAGGGTGGAAACAATGGCGGAGCATCAATACCTGCAATTGGCAGAAGGTGGGGCAGGCAGCATCCACTGGGTCAGCTCTCCAGACAGTTAATGGGTGTGTGATCGTTTGCATCCATTCATTCCAGTGGGAGAGAAAGGGTGGGCCAGTAAAGGGGACCATTAGGGCTGTGCCTGTACAGAGGGAAGGTGATGTGCAGACGTTTGTTCTAGCAGGTAGAGAGGGAGGCACAGGGGGATGTAGGTGTTTTCAATTACCCACAAATTCAGAGCAATTTCCTCCTCTGTCCTGACCACACCCCCTGCTGTGAAGCTGATGGGAACCCCGAACAAAGGAGGCGCGGAGACAAGCGGTGCCAGAGCCATTGTTTGACTTTGGGTCGGTGGGAATGGACGCGGGCGTCAGGCTTTGGTCCATGTGTCTCCTTCAACCCTGCGCTGTCACCTTGCAGTTGGAGCTGTTCTTTGGTTTTGTACAACTTGAACGTGCTCTCAGACTTCTGGCTAGATAGTATGGCGATGCGTAGCTTCCTGACAGAGTGATGCTGTTGTGTTGCTGGCAGATAGCTGAGGCACACAGGCATAGTGGGTACATTTGCCTTGTGACACAGACTTCCTCGCTGACTGCCCGTGTCTTTATTCCTCTGTGGCCCTGCGTGAAGGGGGGTTTGTACTCTATCTGGAGTGCTCATTTACTGACAATACAACTCAGTGTTGTATCTCAGTTAGTATTATGCAGCATAAAAACAACAAAGCACAGATATTACTGTCATTTTAAAAAGTGTGTGTGTGTGTGTGTGTGCATGTGTGTAGGTTTGTGTGGGTGTGTGTATGGTGGGGAGGGTGTCTTGTTCCGGATTGTTGGCCACATCTTCCCCTCTGAACGTTTCCGCAATGTATGTCGCCAGATGGCCAAAACACACAGAGCCTCTAATGGAGCCACTTGATCATGTTTTAGCCTGGATATAAATCTGTGTATTAACAATGTGCATAAATGCAGAGATTGTTTGCTTGATCCCCAAGTGACGCATAAAGTCGTTTTATAAAGCAGAGAAAACACAGTGTAGATTTAGTCATGCATGCTGAAGTGTTATTTGGCTTTTGTGATGTAGCACGAAGCAAACACTTCATTGAATGGTACTCTTGTTATCCATAATTTGAAACATGTTTACAAAGTCAACTTTAAATTACATTACCATATGCAATTACATGTTTTTACAGCGCACATATAGTGCATATGGCATAGATTCAGCAAGTAGGTGAGTTTCAGTGGAATGTCGAATTAAAATTCAAAGTGTAGTCATTATATATTTTTATATGAGTTATATGTTTGTGAAATATAGTGGGGCAAAAAGTCCTATGGAGCCCTATTTAATCTACACAACCATCTTGACAATTTGGTTATTATAGTATTGACACATTGGCTATCAGGCTCTGGTAACACACCAGTGCCCCCAAGTGGTGAAATACAGACTTTGCAGGTTATTGTTCTAACACTAAACATCCACTATACACAGGGATTAAATTGTACCTACATAGGAGCTGAGCTCTGGTACATATTATGGAGCTTAGCTCCGACACTTTCAGTAGGCTATTGACAATTATTAGGCAATATAATTGAACATGTATTTCGGGCGATACATAGTCAGTTTTTGCCGTGGTTTAATTATCATGCGCGCATAAGCGCCGTGTACAACGCTGCGTTCAAGTCGGTGTAATGTTTATAGTTCCGTTCGAACGTAGGCGGACTGAACTCCAGGTTACAGAATATGTACAAAACAGGGAAGAGAGTTGACCTCTGGGTTGCACAACTTTAACATAATAACAAAGCGATGATTTGTGTTTTGCTGGTGCTTAATGTAGCTATACAGGTAGCCTAAAAGTTATGGCTGTACCCACGTCACCACGGTCGACCTAGCCGGCCAATACCCCCTTTTCCAAGGTGTCTAATAAAACTATTGCCTTAAAACTTAACTTAAAACTACACTAGGCTATGCTAATTTGGCTCTGCAAATATGTAGATAACCGATTTCCTCGTTTGATCGTCGAATATGAACTGCCGTTAACCGATTGTTGGGGACCCACCGAGGGGTACATGATAATTTCAACAAATGGTTTACTCAAAACGGCAGTCCTTTGATTTACAATCGCTGTGTGAAATGAAGGCCACTACATGCTCCCAGACTGCTAGCAAAAATAATAGATTATTTCTCAATTATTTTTAAACAAACAGCAGTTGAATCTGACCAAGTGTGGACATCTAGAGTTTTCACACTGTTCATTCATCCCATTTATCATCTCATCTCAGGAATAGCTCCTGCCTGTGTGGTTGCAGCAATTTACGATACTGTAACCCATTCAGTACATGCCTCATTTCATTGGAAGGGGTTATGTATGTTTCTCAGACAATGAAAATTAAATTAATTTAATATAGTAATATTGCTTAATCACTGACTGGACATATCAAGGGTCACATTTCTTCTTATAGGCTTAACATGGTAGGAAAAAGTTATCAATCTCGCAAGACAGATAATATGGCAAACCTGAGAAATAACAAATAGCCTTGTGAATTGGTATATTATTTGCATAACAGACAACTATTTGTTTGATTTGAAGCTGCAGTTTCTAAATATACAGATTATTATATCTTAGTGTGTAGGCTTATATAAAAATAAATAGGCCTACATCCTAGTAGTCTATGACACCCAATTCACAAACAATATGGCTCCCCCACATAGATAATCCCAATTTCAACACTGTAGGGTTGTAATATGACAATAAGGCAATTTCAGCACAACCAGACATACTGTACTACATTTGAATGTGAACAGTTAGTACAACATATTTGGTTTAAATAAAGCCGGGGTATATGCTATTTGCTTTTGCATTGGATAGTCACAGATAAATTACTTTTAATTGAATTGTTTTATTCACCAAACCTTGTTAAAAAAGTATATATTTTGAATATTCAGACACAACATGAGAATATGTTAAAAAATGAATATTAGATGTATGTCTATAATACAAGACTGTGGTATGTTCCTGCACAAATGCTTTAAATACACTAGGCCTATTTGACCTCATACTGCATAACCACAAACAATAAATAATCATATAACAACGATAACAAACCCACCACTACATGGGTATTGTTTATACTGTCAAAAGGAAGCAGCGTTTAAAACCCAATAAAATGTTATAAACAGCAAATTGTCTTTGATTATTAAAACTGGTTCTTATCTGCAGATTCACACACATGCTAACCAACGTCTATGTTGTTCTATACTCAGACCTGCTTGAGCTGGAACGGGGATGTGCATCAAGAGCGCTGTGGTAGCACGTGAGAGGCCGTTGTGTATCAGTGTCATTTTCCAACAAGGGGTCTATATTAAGCCAGAGGCAGGGGTGACTGAGGGAACTGGCTGACACAACACATACAACCACACCCACAGACTCCACTGTTTGGCCACCTGCTTGCTTGTATCCCCGTTTGCATTTGCGGCGCTGACGTCTTTCGTTTTACATAGGCTGGGTGAGTAGTTGGTTGTGCCTTTCTGTTTAGGATTAGGAAGCATTAAGGAGGCCTATACATAGATATGGCCACCACATATGTCTAATCACAGCTGCCTACTAATATCCAGTATACTTGTATGTCATATAGATATTATTGTGATTTCAGGAATAGACCATGCAGGGCTTAAGGAACCATTCTTTGTGATCTACTGAGAACCATAGCATGCTGGGTGAGGAATGAGCACCATGTGTCAGTCTGAGCTCCTAGAGACTAGGCTTGGCCTCAACAGTCCGGACCCAGTAGTGAGAGAGGCACACGTCATGGTCCACGACTACCTTGACTACGTAACTATGGGAGGGGCCTCCGTGGTGCCTTCCCCTACGCCTTGCTCCGCAGCCCTGCGACACGCCGGAGACGAGCTCCTCGCACGCTTCCCCATCTTCTTCCGCCGCTGGCCGCGGGTCTTCCAGGACGTGACTGAGAGCACGGCATGCCCTGTGCTCATGTCAATTCTGGACGAGCACTTCTCACACGCTGCCACTGGAGGGCATCGCAGGGACCTTGCCTGGAGCGCAGTGCTGTCAGTGTATGTGCTGGCCGGCCAAATGGCTCTACATTGCACTGAGAAGGGCATGCCAAGTGTCATTCCCCAACTTAAGGAATGCGTGGGAACCTATGTGGAGAGAGTCATCTGCCCCGAGATTCGTGACAAGGGTGGCTGGGTAAGTCTTCACTATAAAGGAATAAGCTCCACAATGTACAGTACAGTACCATGGTGTGTTGCACACCTCCAACCAACATCTTTTCATGTTCAGACTAGCCATTGTTCATCTCGAATTCACTTCCATTGTTTCTCACGAAACATATAGTATTTCTTCTGCATCTGCAAAGCCGATTTCCATCTCGTATGAATTCGCAAAATCCTAATGTTTTTTGTTGTAATGTTTACATTGGTGTGTTCCAACATAAATAGTCTACATCATATTATTGTTTGCAAACTGCAATAGCTGGAGTTAGCCACTAGCTATAACAAAACAGTTTTTGTGAAACACTGGAACCCACAATGGATGTGCTTGTGTGAGGACTTCACTAGGAAGGTGTAACAGTTATGTCCCTCCAGCTACACCTGCATCCATCTTTCGTCCCCTCCCAGCAGTCATACAGCCTCTGTGAAAGCCGTTTCAAATCATTAAAACTGAGCTGGGCTAGAGATTTAGAGTTGAGAGGTTCAGGGACTGTGTCTTTAATGCTGTATACAATACATTTTTGTTCATGTTTTTAATGTCAAATTAAAACTACAAACTAAAATGAATAATGTATGCGTTAGGTAGTTTGTTGTGATTATACTTGTATTCTGAAACAAGTTTATATTACATCTAATACTGTGCATCTGTTCAACTGTATGCATTCAACTATATTTTTTCGGACTTGACAGAGTGGTTTTGTGTCACGCTTTGGGAAGAAGAAAGACTTGGAGAGTCAGGTGAAGACGGTGTGTACATGGAGCCTGTACATCTTGGCGACGTCCATCCTCTCATATTGTTTGTGGAAAAAATTGCCTTAATCAACACTGCCATCTGCAGACCAGATTTTGGAAATTGTATTTACTATATATATACAGCGTTTTGGAAAGTATGCAATGTTTCTGAAACATTGCAATGAAGACTATGCAGATCTATTAACACACCATTTTGAAATTATCTGAATTGAGAGGCGATCTGCATTAGCAGAAAATGTTGTGAAGTACTGTTAAATTTTAACTTTGAGCAGCTTACAATGAAAGTAATAGTCAGCTAAACTAAGTTCTTAAATTAAGTGCTTAAGATCATGATTACAGATTAGCCAGACTGTCACAATAAAGCCTTGTTCTGATTGATGCATTTCACAGAACTGAAGCCTGAGAATTATTCCCATTGAATAGGAAGCATAATCACAAAACACCATTGTCAGGGGTACTGCAGTCACATTTCCCCTTTAAAGTATTAAACTTGTGTTTAAGGTCACACCCATAAATTAAGTCATTTAGTTAACTTTGCAAATGATTTGACAATAACCAAACTAGGTAATCCTTTAGTTAAAGTTTCTTATACTATAAACTGCATTTTGTTTCACTTCCATCATTGTACTTAATACACCACACTGTATTAACCTACAATTAGAATGCATAAAATGTAATTACATCAAAACCAGTAAATTGCACGGTGCAAAAGAGTTTATTGCAAGTTGTGGTATAGACAAGCAAATGCTGACAGACCATTTCATAAATGGTACAGAATAGAATAACAATATTTTGGCCAGCTCCTAAAAAGCTACTTCACAGCTGTCAGAGGATGAAATGAGCTGAGATATGGGCAACATCCCAACATATCAAGATGTAAGCTTGACAGTTTTGCTTGCAACAACCTAATAAATAATTAGGCCAACTCTTCCTCACCCTCTTCTTCAAACTCTCCCTCTTCTTCAGCAGTGGCATCCTGGTACTGTTGGTACTCTGACACCAGGTCGTTCATGTTGCTCTCTGCCTCGGTGAACTCCATCTCGTCCATGCCCTCGCCGGTGTACCAGTGGAGGAAAGCTTTGCGCCTGAACATGGCGGTGAACTGCTCTGAGATGCGCTTGAACAGCTCCTGGATCGCTGTACTGTTGCCGATGAATGTGGCGGCCATCTTGAGGCCACGGGGCGGGATGTCACACACAGCAGTTTTGACGTTGTTGGGGATCCACTCCACGAAGTAGCTGCTGTTCTTGTTTTGTACATTGAGCATCTGCTCATCCACCTCCTTCATGGACATGCGGCCACGGAAGATGGCCGCCACGGTGAGGTAGCGGCCGTGACGCGGGTCACAGGCGGCCATCATGTTTTTGGCATCAAACATCTGCTGGGTGAGCTCTGGCACAGTGAGGGACCGGTACTGCTGGCTTCCTCTGCTGGTGAGGGGTGCAAAACCGGGCATGAAGAAGTGGAGACGCGGGAAGGGCACCATGTTGACAGCTAGCTTGCGCAGGTCCGCATTTAGCTGCCCAGGGAACCTAAGGCATGTGGTGACGCCACTCATTGTGGCGGAGACTAGGTGGTTGAGGTCGCCGTAGGACGGCGTCGTGAGTTTTAAGGTGCGGAAGCAGATGTCGTACAGCGCTTCGTTATCGATACAGTAGGTCTCGTCCGTGTTCTCCACCAGCTGGTGGACTGACAGCGTGGCGTTGTAGGGCTCGACTACTGTGTCCGACACCTTGGGCGACGGCACCACGCTAAATGTGTTCATGATGCGGTCAGGGTACTCCTCACGGATCTTGCTGATCAGCAGGGTGCCCATGCCAGACCCGGTGCCTCCACCCAGGGAGTGGGTGAGCTGGAAGCCCTGTAGGCAGTCACAGCTCTCGGCCTCCTTGCGGACAACATCGAGAACAGCGTCAACCAGCTCAGCTCCTTCTGTGTAGTGGCCCTTGGCCCAGTTGTTACCAGCACCGCTCTGGCCTGTAGGAGGGTTACACGTCAGCTCCTGACACAACATGAATGACACAGCACTTAAAAGCATTAAAAGCAGCCACTTACCAAAGACAAAGTTGTCTGGTCTGAATACCTGGCCAAAAGGCCCTGACCTCACAGAGTCCATTGTGCCTGGCTCAAGATCGACCAGGACAGCACGAGGAACATACTTGCCACCTTAATTTAAAGAAATTAATTTAAATTCAAACAGACAAATAATTTAAGGTATTTATTCCATTCTCCCCTAAAAAAAAAATAATTAAAAAAAACAAAAAAAAAAACAGACTTACCAGAGGCCTCATTGTAATATACATTAATCCTGTCAAGCTGCAGGTCACTGTCCCCATGGTATGTTCCAGTTGGGTCAATGCCATGTTCATCACTGATTACTTCCCAGAACTAAAGAAACACATTATTATACAAGTTTTAATAATTGCAAAAGCAAAAACTGTAAACTCACACTTTAATAAACGGATGTTACGCTATCGACGGAAGTACCATCTACATCCGCTGGGGTAAGGAAAAAAAAAACCGGGCGCGGCAGTGGAGCAATGTATTGTGGGGTCGGGGGTTGGGGTGGGGATTGGGGGAAGAAAAGTATCGTTGTTATACAAAAAAAAAAAAAAAAAAAATTAATTATAGAAAATAAATTAAAGTCAATTTGTGCGCTTTAGCAGATCAAGATTAATGCATAATACATCGTTTTCATGTTACATAAAGACATAAGATACACTCAAGATCATTTATGATATCGCTTTATTGTCCGCATTGCAGTGGTCAATCCATTTAAGATAAGCCTACATTTCAGACGTCCTACATTAGATCGGACCTATTGACTACCAACTTCCTATAAGCTAAAACCATTCATTTACGGACGGTTTAGTTAACTTTAGAAAACTGTACCCGATAAAATAGACGACAAATAATTGTTACGTAGGCTAAACAGCATTTACTACAATAGTCGCTGGGTGTGGTTTTACAGACAAAGGACAAGATTCCATAATATTGGCTTCGAAATATTCGAAACAATTGATGCTTAGGATAAAATAAATTACTTACTTTGGCACCAATCTGGTTACCACATTGTCCGGCCTGAAGATGGACAATTTCCCTCATTTTGTTGAGATGTTAAATTGCTGTCTCTATAAAACACGGAGCGGACTAGGTTCTGTGCTCGCGAAGAATGGACGCTCAATTTTTATATTCCTGGATTGAGACCGCCCTGTGATATTTAGAATATTGGATGCCTATTGGCTAATATTCACAAGCCCCACTTATAGACACACGATTAGACGAATTCGAATTAGGTAATTTTTTGTCATTGGACGATTGGAATTGTCGATCAGCTTTAACATGACGTGTGGCTTCGTCGGATGTCCTACTTCCTCTACCGTGGCCAAGCAAAATCTGACAACCAAAGCAGCTTTCATACATTATCTTATTTAAGGACATTATATTTTGTGGCATGGGAGGTTTGACAATATTATTCAATCAAATAAAATCATGGTATATTGTAACTACAACGCGATTTCTCTCTTCACCCACAGTCCACGTTTTACATTTAGTCCACATTTACAATATGATACAATGTAGACTGTATGTCATATAGGCCACATTGTAGCATGTTGTAAATGTTGTCTTATATAGGGCATGTTTTGTCAGCAAGGAAAATGTATTTGATAACATTTTGCCTATGCATTTTACATAGAAAACCCTTCCACTTCTTAAGTATTGTTACAAGTGTTGCAGCCACACCTAAGCCATTGAACTGGTGCTTTTATGTCGTAATAAAGCACTATATGCCTAATCAAACAGCTTCACATCCTTCTAAAATTGTATGTGAAACCTTTTGCTCAACTTGAAATAAGGACATTGTCAAAAAGAATGAAATGATGTTAGCTTCAGAAGGTGGGGGAGGGGTGAAGAATTAGCTGTGGAATGAGGCCAGTTTGTCTTATTAAACGAACCTGAAGGCCAGGCAAGAACATAGCAGTGACACTAGTGTTCATGTACAGTTGCTGTTGCTGCTGTTCCCTTGGCCTGGGTGGTGGGGTTGGGTGATCTGTGCAATGTGTTGTTTCTCCGAGGAGTGGCTGTATTGTAGACATTAGAATGAGGCTTACTACACTATACCATGCATACCAGGCACTTTCATGTCGATTTGTGCTGCATTGACTTCACTGAGCTGACTGAACAATGATTTACCAAAGCAATGGCACTGGTTTTTACTTCATTGTGGCAAAATACAGTTACATGCTTTGCTTGTAATACTGTGTGTTGCCAATTCTGCTGGCTACAAAATGTCTTTCCTGTCTCCATCTTCATGGCATAGAAAGGGGTATTAATAGTGTACATTTATCTGGCTATCTTGAGCTAGTTCTCTTGCAGTAGTACTACACATTTAACCCTGCATTTCCTGTTTTGTGTCATGAGTCATGGGGTCCAGTTAGTACCATGGTGCGTTAAGGTAACCATTCAACTACATGAGCCCATTCTTCATCAAGCTGAGCTGGCCTAGAAACCTGCTGAAGAGGTGCTAAAGAGACAAACGCTGAATCTTTACCAAGACAAAGGAAATGTAAGTACATTCATTCTGTTTTTTCAGTCTTTTTTCTACAAAAATAGAGATTATATTATTTTGCTGTTAGTACACTAGTTTAAATCACGTTTTCATCTGAATATACATGCAGTTGAATGGACATCTGCATTAAAATGTGCATCTGTGTGGAGTTTGTGGAGTTTTAAAAATGTAATAATGATAATGTGAGTCAGTTATGTGTTTATTGTAATGCATTCATACATTATTAGCTGAGGTATAGTAGTATACCTCTATGAGGGAGTATGTCTTCTTTTCAGTCAGCATGTTTGAGGACGTCCCCGAGGCCTCCCCCAGCTGGACATGCCTGGAACACCTCCCAATGGAGGCGCCCAGGGGGCATCCTTACCAGGTGCCTGCACCATCTCAGCTGGCTCCTTCTGACGCAAAGGAGCAGCAGCTCTACTCAGAGTTCCTCACGGATAGCTGAGCTTCTCACCCTATCTCTAAGGGAGACGCCAGCCACCCTCCTTGTACCCGTGATCTTGTTCTTTCGGTCATGACCCACCCTTCATGACCATAGGTGAGGGTAGGAACAAAAATTGCCCGGTAGATCGAGATCTTTGCCTTCCGGCTTAGCTCTCTTTTCGTCACCACGGTGCAGTAAAGCGATTGCAATACCGCTCCCGCTGCTCAGATTCTCCGGCCAATCTTCCGCTCCAATGTCCCCTCACTCGCGAACAAGACCCCGAGGTACTTAAACTTCTTCACTTGGGGTAAGGACTTATTCCCTACGCGGAGCACACACTCCATTGGTTTCCTGCTGAGAACCATGGCCTCAGATTTAGCAGTTGTAATTATTAACTATAAAACTGTTTTTTTTTTTACTATTCTAGAATTTGTTTTCTAAGAACAGAATGCTTTGTTTCACTGTTGGGTCATCTTTTCATGATGCTATAAGGCTGTAGACATAATTTGCTTAGCAAATAACCAGCTTGGCCACACCCTGACATATGTTAGCAGCTGTCCCCTTCATACTATTTACATTCATAAAGAAACAAGAGCAAAGCACTACATAGCTCAGGCTAGATTTAGATCAGATTGAATAGCATTAATCACATACAAAATATATGTATTATTGTGTAAAGGCAGATAAAGAAATGTATCAACAATGGGGCAACACGATAGCACTGTGGCCTCACAGCAAGAAGGTCCCAGGTTTGAACCCCGGTCGTCCCGGCCTTTCTGTGTGGAGTTTGCATGTTCTCCCGGTGTCTGTGTGGGTTTCCTCCGAGTGCTCCGGTTTCCCCCACTATCAAGAACATGTCAGGTTCACCCTCCAGCCAGTGCCATGTGACCAGTGACACTGGCTCCAATCTGGAGTTGGTCCCTAGGCGCTGCACAGCGGCTGCTCACTGCTCCCTTGAGGAATGGGTTAAATGCAAAGGATGAATGTGACAATAAAAGCACCTTTACCCATTGAAGTATATTATTTCTGTGTAGAATCACAGTGTGATTTAATTGAAAAGATGTGTTGTTTTTGTATTGAATGAAATAGACATTGACCATGTATTTGTGTATGTGTAAATACTATACATATCAATCACCAGCCAACCACATAGCAGCCATTATAAATGTCAGACAAACATTAAACATAGAGACAACAGACTATTGCCATGCATCATCATGATGTGAGACAGACATGCGGGGTCATTGGGGTGGGGTGGGCAGCTGTTGGACAGTAATACAGTATGTCTGCTTAGTAGATCCCTGATTCATTGGCATGTCAGATTACAGTCTCCCCACAGCAGTAGGGCTCCACAAACCTCTAGTCTGCATCATACCACAGGCTTGCCAAACAATGAATTCATTTGAATTCAACTCACAGAGAGATAGTATCAGTAGGTCAACTCATAATGGCTACATTTGTGTTTTTGAGTTACACAGGCTGGCATTGTACAAGAGATATGACAAATTGATGGCTATGTTAACATATGCACCCATATTCTACTATTGTTCCAAGTACCCTATGAAAACATTCCCAGCTGGGAATATATAAGTATCTCCACTAATAGTGGAATAATAATGGGAAATGATTGTGTCTGAAATTGCCAATCATATTGTGTCATTCTTAATAATCTAGATATGAATAATGACTAGTGAGATATTCTGAACAATAGTGTAAGAACTACACACACGCTTTAAGTTTCTGTCTGCTAAAGTATGTGTGGGTGCCTTTAAGGGTGCTGCGTGTTTGCCATGGCTCCTCTCCAGAGGGTTGACTCAGGAAGCTCAGCTGATGAGACAGTCAATAGAGCTCATTTTACCCAGGCTTTAACTCTCTCTCTAGGGGAAGTCCACTCTGCTCTCTGGATATTGTGTTAAAGAAATACACTAGTTCCACATTGTTAAAGGGTAAACCACAAGGATCTAACAATGACATATATTATAGTCTGATGTATAGGTTACATATACACACAATACTAGTAAAGTCACTTGTCTTAAAAATACATGCCCATTTATTGCTCTAGCACAACGTTTTTAGAAGATTAACAACATGGTATTTATTGGTACTGGTCATTTTATTTAGACACACTATATTATATATTTTCATGACTGAATGATATGTGTTAATAGACAATGTAGCGTTTTTTTAATTAGCCCTGCATGATACCATTATTCTAACAGAATATTTTTTACTTCTTGATATCTATGTAAATTCTGTACAGATAACTACATATATAAGATATACATATAAAATGAGATCTATAAACAAATAAATCTATAAACTACAGGCTGGATGAAATAATATGTTACTGTCTATCTCCCACCAATCTCTCGTTTCATTTTTGATTTTCAAGGGTGAAAAATGCCTCTGGCCATTTGGTACAATGGTATAAAGTGGTATTTGGTATACAACGGTATATCAAAATTGGTATACAACGGTATAAAGTGTCTCCTGTCAGTCCCACCCTCCTCCATCCATTAGCACGTGATATGTCATATAAGCAGCTCTCTGCTGAACATGTGATACATTAAGCTTGGCTGACTTTCCGGTAGTGAGGAAGTCGACATTCTTAGGCTGTTAGCCATTTAGCATCTGGAATCTGATGCAGTGGTTTAGAAACGAATATAAGGATCCCATGATAGATGGTGACAAACATGTGGTTCATCCAATCACCAGCAATATATTTTGTCCTTATCCAAACAGCTCATGATGTAGTATAGCCTACATGCCAAAGCAAATTAAATATATTATCAGATTCATCTGGTTCAACTACCCAGTCTAGTACACAACCTGAAGTAATTGAAAATAACATTCTGTGGGTATATACTGCCCTCTCGCGGCTGGATATAGACTTGATTTAAAGAGATATAAATGTATATCTCGACCACATGCGCTAATGCCATGATCACACCTTATGAACTCATAAGATTATTGGATGAATGTTTTATTTGATGGTATTTCCGCCAATACTAAAAGTTGCAACTTTATTGCATATACTTCAATCAATTAAAAATACAAAAATAAAACATTATTGAACATCCTTAGACATGATTATACGTGATTCAATATGAAGACAAAGAAATCATGAGATGAGTTGAGGACAGGGTTCTGTTTACATCACCCAGATGTTACCTGCTCCTTCTCTCTCTGTGACAGCTATAAACAGCACAGCCTTCATGCTGTAAAGTGATACAAAATAATGGTGAGGCCTATAGTATGCTGGAGGAATTGGAATTGGAAATGAAAACATATTGCTTTATTACATATGCAAAATAGCATATGGGAATACTTTCTCAGGGAATTATGATGCATTAATGTTAATGATTAACCTAATATATTGGAATATGTGCAAATGTACAATGTGGTGCTTTTTTTTGTGAAGGATCACATTGCAAAACCACTGCATTGTAAAAAGCAATTTCACAAGGGCCTGTAAAAATATTTTAAAATATCTGCAGTTTCCTGACCTCAGAAAATTTGCCGTATGACCTATTTACTATGTATACATTTTTATTTTATTTTATATTTTATTATAGAGGATTAACCTATGTTTCAAATTCTCAAAGTCAATAACATTGTATAGGATAGGGCTTCTATAAATGCACTGAAGAAGAAAGCAGTATGTTACCTAACGGAAGGACGTTCTTCTCAAAGTATCCCGGCATATTCATATTGCCAGCAGGTCTGTACTGCCCCACCACAAACATCTTCCGGCCATCAGTAGCAAAGCCTACCCCGACCTTGGTGGTGTCTTTCCACACCACCTGGGTGAAATGGCCTGGGGAAGAGAAGCAGAGACATACTATGTTTTCTACCCTATACTCAATATGAACTGCAAGTGGCACTAGTTAAATGACTAGGAGGATTACCAGTGGTGCTGGAAAATCCAGCTTGGTCCCATTTGTAGTCTTTCACCTCGGCATACCAAGAGTCCACAGCGGTCTTGCCTGTATTACATAGATTATAGAGAGATAACATTGCACAATAAAGAATTTACCCCAACTACAGAAGCACTTCCATCATGTAAAATTACAGTTACAATCTAACCCTAGCTATTAATAGCCAATTTACATTAATCATAATACACAGTGAAGCAAACAATTAAATAGGGTGTATGCTATATTGTCACTATAGATAATACAGAAATGTAAAATGCTACACATCAAAACGATATAAATAGATCAAATTTACCAGTTACTTTGATATTGCCGGAAGCATAATAAACATTTTCTCCATCTTTGGAGTCACTGTGCTGGAGCTTGTTGGTTGACAGCAGGTGGTTGGCCCATTGCTGTGCCGAGGCAGTAAGTTCACTGCTGAGAGTGAGTGGTGGAGTTTTGTGCTTTGCCCTGTATGCATTGTGGGCATCGAGGAACTCTTTTTGAAAGGTTTTATCTGTTTTATGACAAAAAATAAATAAATTAAACAAAAAACGAGTTAAAATAATTTTAAAACATTAGTTTTATGGTGATTCGAATATATATTTGTTTACCCAACAATACTAAATAATTACTGTCTAAAACAATAATGGCTTGACAGTGGAACAAAAATGTGACGTAAACGTTTTAATGCCATACTAACCTGCCATTGTTTCTGATGTTTCACACGCTGAAATGAAAAAACAAAATCTTAATAATACAGTGATATATTGTGTCCATTATGTTTAACAACTTTGAGTGATCATAATGTATTATATAATGATAAAGTTTAAGAAAATAGTAATTATTCCTTTAATTTAATAAAATGGTATTATGGTTACTATACTTTCATAGTAGAATTATTATAATTATAATAATTACGCTATAGAAAACCATTAACGGTTCTACTGAAAATAAGTCTTGCATACTCACCATATGAGTGTGGAATGTGTTCATATGAAGATGCTGTTTGTCAGCAACATTATATACATGCGCAGGAACTACTTCCTCAGAAATACAATGCGTAGGAGGAGACAGACACACCTTATACAGTTGCACATATCATTCTGTATCTCTCTATCTTTTGGGTTTTTACTGTACATACCATAAATGTCAGAACATGCTTTGAGTGTGCACACCATGCAAATTAGAAGAAAAAAAGATGCAGCATGCCAATAAAGTTCAGACATTAGGCTAATCTATATCTGGTGTTATATTGCAGTATTTTGCCTAATACCTCCATAAACTGAAACAATGTTAACAATAATAGCACAATTTCAAATATGTAATAATATGACTAATTATGACTTGAAGAAACACATTTTCCAAAGAGGATATGCTTACACAAATAATTAATGCCCTAAAGGGCCTGTCTGGCCTAAACTCCATTGCAGACAGAAAGGTCTAGTAAACACAGGTCCATAAACCTGTCCATGCACGATGCACTAGCTCGCAATAAAAGGTTATAAATGAGCCTTACATGAGTCTTACATTTTATTTTGGTGAAATAAATATTCAAGTGACAATGTGACTTATTAGACATTTTTATACAAAGTGATTAATATTTAATGTACATGTATGGCATACAGGTACACCAAGAAGCCAACTTACCTGGTAGCATTCTTAAGTAATATGAGTCTAATCTTACTTAATAATGCTATCAGGTACATTTGTAGCCTGGTGATTAAACACATCACCTTTTTTTGTAAGTCACTAAAACCACTTACCTATCTGCCTGGCCTTGGTGGATTTGCATGGCTTGTGTCAACTGAGCTGAAAAATACTTTGATGCTTCAGGGCAACGTGTACTTGTGGTTTGTGTACAAGTGTATTTGTCTGTCACTATTTGCATATGTAATAGCATTGATTGATTGATTCATCACTGGTATTTGAATGCAGTAGGGAAAATTACATAATGATATATACTTTATAGGCACCACACAGAGCTCTGTTAGTTGTTGAGTTAATATAGAAGTTGGCGATTACCATGTAATCACCAAATGAATGTATTACATTTACAGTGAATGGTTTGAGAACTATTTCTGGTTTAAATCTGCGACCTCCTGCTACCTAGTTAACGATACCAAAACAGTGACATCCACTATGCGTAATAATCAATACCACATTTTGATTCTAAAACATTCTGTTCCAGTTACGTCTCTATGTGCCTTTTATCAACGTTCCACAACTGTAAATATTCCACAGAGGAACAAGTGTGGGAGTATTATGTTCAGTGTGACACTATATGTTTAAGTTTACTGTCGCAATAATAACAAGACAACGCTTGCAATATGTATACGCCTGCTATTTAAATGGATTGTAGTTCAGAATTACAGGTGTGTTCCAGACTGGGATACACAGTTTTATTGTTTTCCCATGTTGAGCAGATGTACACACATACATACCACAATAAGGATAGCAATGGAGTAAGACAGTTCTTGGCTTGAGGTTGTTAGGGTCATTAAAACCTTGAGCATCAAGACTGTTGACAACTTTGGTTCAGGGTGTGTGGTATCTGTTGTGAAAGACCAGGAGCTGTGTGTGGGGAAGAGACAGATGGTAATGTATGTTGTTTAGCTGTGTTTTTAATTTTCATGCAAAAATGCCATTCCACTTAAATTAATAGGCAATTCTGGTCCAGGATGAATAAAGGGGTGTGGGTCAAATAGGTTAAACATTCTTTTTTTTAAATGTATTGCAGGATGAGAGGAAGAATATTCTGCTCGACTCCTTTTGATCATTTTCTTTGCTGCCCTGTTCGGACAAGCTCTAAGGAAATTATGGTATTTAAGGCTGTTTGCAATTACAGTATTTGAGGATTGAATGGCATGTTAATAACTATTGCATGTTGTAAAATGTAACTGCTGACTCTAATGACATTTTGCTGTAATTATCAGAATGGTGTTGGCATACGATGACCATCCTGTTTCAGCTATTGACAAATGTAGTCTAAATTACTTTGGATAAAAGTATTTGCTAAATGATCTAATTGGAAAATTCAAAATTATGAAACTATTATGTGAAAACACTGCAGCCTCTCAAACCAGATGATTGGACAGGTTGGTTAAATTAGCCTACCCTAAGTTTGCTCTTGTTCTTGTAACGTCATTAGTCATTGTAATATTATTATTGTTTTGGAAATAGAAATTAGGGCCACTACTATTTACTGGAAAACGTTATAATATTACAGTAACTAGTTACTGCCCATCACAGGGGATGGTCTGATTTGTTTACCTGTGGATACATTCAATCTTTATTTTCTGAATCCTACCTCTATGCACATGGGTATATTTACAAACATTGTTACAGAAACTCTACAGATAGCTCAGAAAATAAATTAATAATGCTAAAATGTTGTGTGACATAGTTAATATATTTTTATTCAAGAAACATACACCACAGCTGGACTATTATGACTTATTTATTTACACAACACAGCCTGGTTAACAAGTGAAACAGCCAATTAAAAAAGAGATTGGAGATGGGAAAATGTTGTTAAGGCCCACAAATTAGGCTAAAAAATAAATGCAGTTTTAATTCCACCAAATGAGTGTGTGCGTCACATTCTCCAAACTGAAGAGAGAAAAAAACATAGCACCCTGAAATGCAGTGCCCAGACACAGGCCTACGTGACTGATCAAACACACATTTGTGTTTGGAGGAGTGATTCACGACTGTCAGTTGTGACTACTGACTGTCTCCACTGAGAGTGTAGGCATAGTGGAGAGTGCCACCTTTCTTCAGGTAGCAGTCGTGCTGGTGGGTGCCAACCTTGACCTGCCTCTGGCAGGTCCCGACCAGATCATCGAACAGGAGGTCGCTGTCGTAGACGTCCAGCCGCAGCACGTTGTTCTGCTCGGCCTGGAAGAAGGTGAACTCCTCTGTCCACCATGGGTTCACTTCGTTCTTGCGGATGGACGTCTTCCCCAGGGCCGCCGGCCCACATGAGACCTTGACGTAGGCGTCAGTGGTTCCCAGAATGTCTGCAGGCAGGTTGGTGGCACGCAGGTTGAATATCCTTATCTGGGCGTGGCCCACGGATACACAGGTGCCCAGCACTAGCAGCAGGGTGAACGGGAGCAAGACAGAGGATGCCATGGGTTCAGGCTGTTTGGAGAGTATACACCACATTAAGATGAGAGGCTGGGTCAGACAAGCATGTTAAATGGTCACACCTTGATTTGTGTCAGGAAGAGAATTAGTGGTTGAAACCATCATTGCTAAAACATCTTGCACCTTCCAGTGTGTGGATCACATGACTCCTCTCTACTCTCAGTCTCATTCACAGTTACTGTATACTGTACAGAATAGGTTACATTATCCCATGACCCATGAAAACAAACTATTCTTGTGAACCCTTCTCACATACAGTCTCTCCGATTAATAGGCTACTGGTATGTTGTTTATTAAATACAAACTGCCTAAGACATCTTGGACCTTTATTATAATTTTCTAAACTCTCTGCTTACCTCAGATTGAATGATAAATTCACATCGCTATATTGATAAAATATTTAGTATTTGAGCATTCTAGTACTTGTCTAAATGCTATTTTTGTACTATACAGTATATTAGTCACTATTTTGACAAAAATATAGGTATCAAGCAAATTGAAAATACCGGTATTCGTCATTGTGTTGACACATTACATATTTGTTACAATTTGACGATAATTTACTTTGTACAAGGGTCAACATTTTATTATATATACAAATGTATGTTTATGACATTAACAGGTACATTTTTGGCATGATTTACTGTGAACGATGAAGTGTACAATGAAAATAAATATTTTCTAATTGATTAGCGCTGTGAAAATGTAGTCCTCACCAGGTGGCTTGGCAAAGACCTAAAATATCTATTGCCTCCCCTTCTGCTTTTATGAAGCACTTATGTGTAATTCTGGAAAAGGAAATATTTTTCCAAGCATTGAGCTAGCAACCTCTCTGGAGCCCGACCAATACCAACATAATGTACCTAAATTACATGCAGTATGCACTCTATGCATAATGTATGTACTGTATACAGTTTACATACACACACACATCAGAAATGTAACAACATTTAACAATATTATTTAATGATGGTATTGTCATTCCTGGAAAATCCTGAAAGAACATGTCTTTGATTCCTTGAATGGCAGTTTTCAGTTCCTAAATCAAAACTGTAACCTTTGACACTTAGACACCATATTTTTGTAGTATGCATATTATTGTAGCTAAAGACATATTTTGTATGTAAAAAGCAACTTGCACCTTGCAACTTCCGTTTATATACATTATGTGTGTGTGTGTGTGTTTGTGTTTGTGTGTGTGTGTATACAAAATATTACTTATTATTATTATTATTATTATTACATATTAGATGCTGAAGAGAACACACAAGATAATACAACCAAAATGATTGCCCTCAATTACAGTAAGACATCATTATATGATTACCAGGATGATCTCTCACCTGCAGCCTTAGTGTTTGGAGAAAAGCCATGTGGTATCACATCTTGTCTTTTTAAAGGCCACTACGCCCTCCCCAACACACAACTGATAACTAGCCAACCGGCACTGCTCTCACGGTTGCATAATGCAATGTTTCGACATATCACACTATAGCATCAACATATTTAATTATAAAATAATAAAATGCATATTAAATGTTTCCAGATTATGTGTTGTAAATGCTATGACATAATGATCCTTAAATGCATTTAATATAGTGTAAGAAATAGTGTGTATTGATAATACATTGATTTGCAGCATGGAAAATATAAGAATATGTTTGAGAAGTTTTAATTTTCTTTTTGCGATTTATATTCTTGAATTTGGGGTCAATGATTTGGGACATTATTTACAATGATGCCAAGTGCTAATTAGAAAATGTTTAAATGTTTTACCATGCAATAGGACAGCTTGGGGTTATTTTTAATCGCTGAAGGTTATGGAAACAAGTATGCTGCACAAAAGCTAATCATTGATAACAGAATGTTTTTGCTGACCACTAAACTTCATTTTGTTGACAATATTAATGTTCACTTTTGGCTTTTATTTATTTTCTTGTTCATTGCTCTCAATTCTGTTCTTGTAAATTGAATAATTGTAATTGTAATGTATTTGTTTTTGTAATAAGATGTCTTTATTTTTATTTCTAAATAATAAAATGAATATGATAAAACCTTGAGGTTATTGAGAAAACATGATGGAAAATGTGATACATTTGAGATATTATGATAATAAGACGCACATACATACAGAACATTGTCATACGATTTTTCCATGTGAAACCCCATTAGAACTTAGTAATAGACAGTAATGGCAATAGAAGTGGACTATACCCCTTTAGACGAAGGCACTCTATATGAACAGCTGCTCTCAGTCTGTTACAGGGATTTGGTCTGAGAGCTGTAAGCTGCAATACAACATGCTTCCACAGTAAGGATCTCATAATATTAATATACAGTATTATTAGGACTATTATTGAGCAAATGTACATATCAGAGATGATTAAATTATAATTATAGTGAATTATATTATAAGCCTACTATGATATTAGACTGCTGCAATCAGAAATGTTCTGCAGATTACAATTGCATTAATTCTTCTACTAGCATAATGTTTTCTTGGTCTTAGTCTGCTTGTAGAATATGCTTCAAAGCCTATTGCAATTTATATATAGTAAAGCATGGACTTCATATGCACTCTTTACCACAACTTTACCCTGCCACATCATTACCAGGCCTAGTTCAAATTTAACTGTTCAGAAAATGCACTTTGAACTTGACTGACATCATTTTTTTCCTTGTCATGAACATATTGGCTATATCAGATTTTAGAAAATAAAATGAATCCGCTCATTTCAAAGCTATGCTTTAAAGTAGCAGAACCATATAAACTTTGTGGATTCAACAATATTTGAAATCCAAATAAAGTGGAATACATGTAATATATTTCCAAAAACATTTAAAAAAATTAAATAGTCACATATACTTTAATTATCTATAAGTAGTCCCCCTACAGATAAGCAGTCCAAAATGTATTCTGTTACTGTCTACCCCTGAGTTTAGATTAGATGATTATTATGTTGTTAAAGCAGACAATTAATCAGTAAGAGTATTATATGACAATATCAAAATGGTAGAACATTTTCTGTATTCACCCCTAGCAGAAATCTGGGAGCTGTTTTGGTCCTACTCTTTTTAGCAACAAATATTGCTCCTGCTCCAGTGGAAGGTACCGGCACATTGCTGATGTTAACTTGGTGATTCTATTGTAGATGTCATTGTCACGTAACGTATTGTTTGCAGATATAGCTCATATTATCATAAATTATCAATATCATATTAGCCTATATATGTACAATATATTAACATTACCAATCTGAAGGGTCCATGTCTTTCTAGAAATTGAGTGGGAGGAAACAGAGCTCAAATCTCCTGAAGATGAAGCGTTGTCTGAAGAGAAGAAGGGTATGGGAGACAGGCAGGCAAGCTGAGACAGACTGACGGACAAACAGCTAGACAGACACTGACTGTAGCTTTCGCATGCTAACCCTGCTTTTGAGTTTTGATTAACAAACAAACAAACAAATAAACAAACATATTTATTTTACGTTGACAAATTGAAAACTAAAATGTATTCATTGCTAACCGAGTTAAAATCAAAACAGTATTGCTCCGCGGCCCTCCGCGGCAACGCCTCACATGTCAAAATACATTGTGAAGCAAAAAGTAGTGCTACAGCTTGGCTGATACGAGCAGAGTTCATTACTTTACATTTAGTATGCAATAGCTGACTATACTTTTAAATGAGCCTACATCAAATTTTCAATGTTAGCTAATGCTACACCTGTGTATGCGCCAAATATGTTTGAGCAGAGCGCTCTAGAATCTAGCCGTGTGCATACGGCTAAATAGGATTTAATCTAATCAGGAACAAGTAGGCTATTTTGCCACAACCTTACTCATAACCAACGAGTAGAACAACACGGAAGCCTTTTAATTGATATGCATTCATTCAATGGCCGCTTGCAATTTTCGGGACCCACTCACTCCCACTCAGTGACCCACCTGTGGGTCCCGACCCACAGTTTGATAACCGCTGACCTAGGCTACTGTATGTTACAGTTAGCTAGGCACTACAACAAAAAAGTATGCCATAATTTCTAAGTAATACTAATGTAGGTATAACAGTGAAATCCCTAGCTTACATAGCCTATATGGCTTCCAATCTGACGTCACAAGTCAAGTGAATTTGGCACTACTGCCATAGTCAAACTAGCCTGACTTGACCATATTCACTTTGTGAAAAGTAAATAGTCTGCCCACGCTCCACTGGGAAGTGTTTTTGCGTAGACCTCTGGTTAATTTTGAAACTTGGACAGCGCTGAACCATTCAGCATTGCTACAACTGTTCTGATCGCCTCATCTAGCTCTACCACCATTTCAAAATACGTTTGAGTTTTCATCTCACTATAACCATGCTGATTGGGCCGCACATTGGCTGTGCAAACAGGGCTTCTAATGCATCTCAGCAAAAAGAAACTGAGCTGAGAGCGATAATCAGGCGAAGCCACGCAAATACGGCAGTGGTACAAAATGACTACCCAAACAGTGGGTAGTCATGCATGCATTGTGTGACGGTAGCCTATGTTCCAACAAGCCTAGGCTAGCCCATATTATCAGATGTTCAACACAGTTGCTTCATATGTGACGTAGCCTAATGCTAATGGGGGACCAGGACTAGACACGGATATATTTCGATCCATTACTTGATAATCAGGCTATCGGTCCTTGTAACACTTATCAGTTCATTTTTCAAGCATGTGGAAAACCAAAAATTTAGTTCAAATATCCAGTTAAAATTTTTGCCAACCTTCAAGGATTTAATATTTGGATAAGTTTAATTTTTGCTAGCCTTGAATAACATTTGGTCCAAAGTTTTATTTTACCAACCTTGAAGAATTAAAATTTTGGGATATTACTACGTTTTACAATTTTTCAGTTTTTAGTCAGAAGATGGAAAATTGAAAATAGAGAAAATTTTGTTTTTCCACAAAATTTAACTGATAACATTACTTTTTACTATTTTCAATGTTCCATCTTCTATGTTAACTAAAAACATCCCAAAGTTAAAATGTATGAAGGCAGACAAAAATTAATCTTACGAATGAACTTCAAGTTTCTATTTTTCCAAATGTGTGTATGGCACGGACAGTCGACGCTCGAGTTCGGTTCAGTACGAGCACAATTCAGGTGAAGTACCATTCCGTACCAGTGAGGCAGCATTACACATTTGTAGTACTTAACTTTCCCAGTAATCCACAAGAATAAGAAAAGTGCTGAAACAAAACAGAAGGGATACAATTACGAATGTGAAGATACAATTTTACAGAATATGAATTCCAATATTTCCTTCACAGAGCCAATGACCGATCCAACTACTGACTATTTCTTTGCACGAGGGCAAATACGATCACATGATGCAGCAAAAGTCGTATGGTGTCATGCAACCAACAGCAAGGAGAAACTATCAGAGGCTCTTAAAGGTATAGTATAGGCCTATAATATATTTAGTTATATAGTATGAAGCTATGGAGGCATGTCTTGAAAATAAATAATGCAGTGAAGTGTTTTCTGTCCATTCATTTGATTGAATTATGACTGAATTTTGTAATAGTGCATCTCTTGTGAAGTTTCCTTAACATAAAACATATGGCATTGATGATGTGGGTTACCAGAACAGAAACACACACACACACACATTCTTTACCTCTAGGAAATTGTCACATGATTGAGGCTGACATACTCATGAGAGGTTATGAACCCAAAGAGCCCGTCATGGCCCACCCACCAGAGATTGACAGTAACATCACACTTCGGGAATGGCTGGTTGATGTTATGGCTCATACCAAGGGAATAAAACTAGATTTCAAGAGGTAACTGATCTCTCAGCTGAACAGTGGTATATGCAACAGTAATGGATTTATATGTACTTTGACATTTACCCATCTTCATAGCCTTGAAGCAGTGGCCCCATCTATGGTTCTGTTGGAGCAGGTGTGGGGTCACTTTCCAGGCCCTGTGTGGATCAATGCAGATATCCTCTCAGGACCTGGAGGAAAGGACACTCCTCTAAACCACCTGGCTCTCTTGAATATGGTTGGCCAGTGTTCCCGCCCTATTGTACTCTCTCTGGGCTGGACTACAGGGTGGATGCCTCACACAGATAACCCAGGTGAATACACCTACACAGCTGCTACAGGTAAAGGATTGGTATGGCTGCCATTGCGAAGCCCATTGACAAACCTGCTGCAGGTGTTTTTGCACATTTGTGCGATTGACAGGCAAGGTCAGAAATTAATACAAGGTCAGAGTACTGTGAAAAATCAAAATGGACTTATATAGTGGCAGGAACTATCAAACAGCACACATTGTCACAAAGCATTTTAATTGCTTATAGTCGACTTGTCCATGGCAAACCTACCTACAGTTTCTGTAACACAAAACATAAGTGTTTAAATAAGAAAAACATATGCTGGGGGATAATCAGTTGTTTTCTGGTCCTATTTGTCCTCAGGCTACAGCTGGGATATGGTACGTGAGATGGAAGGGGTGTGCCGGTCATTGAAACATCCGGTGACCTTCCCAGTGCGAGCTTCCCTCCTGGGCCAGTCCTTCTCTCAACTGAATTGGTTGCTTCAACAGTCGGACAGGTGAGAAGCACCTTTACATAGTTGTGTGAATCATATAGTGAGATATCTAGCTATCCATCAACGCCGTATCCGCCATTGAGGTCACCGAGGTCTGGACCTCAATGGTATATAATAAAAGTTGTGAAATAATTGCCTAAAAATACCACTACTTTGGATTTGCAAAGATATCGTATTTGGCGAAGATAATCAACGTTGTTGTTTGATCACTGCATAGAACTAGGCTATATAAAGAAAACTGGCATGCATGGAGTGAATGATCATGGCATTACAACAGAATCTTTAGTCAACACGTCAGTCCTTTGATTTTTGATTTACGAAGTAGTCCAATGATGCAGCGCAGTGCGCTCTAAAAGTGCTCAGCCTGCTAGCATAAAGAATCATATTCGATTCTTTTCAACAAACAGAACAGGCAGCTGAATCTGCCAAAACGTGGCCTAGGTAACTATCTAGATCAGTTACATAGCGTAGCAAACTGCTTGTAGTTGATGCCGTTCATTCCCAGAGATCATCATCTGAGGAATACCTCCTGTGAGTGTGTGTGTGTGTGTGGTTGCGCAACTTGCACTGCGTTAATCCCTTCAGTCGCTGCGTCCATAAATGGACAGGTTTTTTGTTGTTGTATCAGACAATGAAAACGAATCATTTGATATTTAAGTATTGTCTAATCACTGATAGGACATTGACTAACAAATCCTTTTACTTATAACTTTGTAGGAGAAAAAGCCATCTCACAAGACAGCTACAGTAGCATATGACACACACACTACCTAACAGGCGCAAGAATGAGCAATCTTTCATGTTACAAATATGAATGAATATATATATATCTATCTCTCCATGTCTAGACAATATGTTTATGGAAACAACCCTCATGATGCCAATATCCATGCCTAGGCATTTTATTTTTAAGTGGCAATAGTCATGATACAAATTATTAAGTTTAACTTGAGTAAATAGCTAACAATTCAATCCATCCTATGTTAAAATGCTTTATTTTAATAAAGTATATGTGTGAATTTGTCAGGAGAGACAATTGAGAATTCACAGAGAAAGTGACAGCCATTTAAAACTATTCTTATCCAATTTTTACATAGGTGCTTTTACTTAAAAAGCACATATGTAGATCAGGATAATCAAAAGATTTCGGGGCAACAAGAAGATTTTATGGACCTTAGTGTCCCTAAAATCCTGCATACGGCCTTGCTATCCATACTCAAAGGAAATATAGGTACAATTTATATTGGCCATAACAACACCAAATTCTCCCTTTTCCTGAGATGACACATTCACACAAATAAATAAATGCAACCATTTCCATGATTACAGGTACACTCTGACGGTGTGGACAAGCCAACATGACAGGTTTCCAGTGACGGACTTACTGGCCTACAGGAACGGGTTTGACAAACAAAGGCTATATTACGACTTGCCAGACTTTCAGAGGTCCGAGTTAGACTTTTGAAGTATAGATCACCACACTGTAATTGATGGTGGAATATCTCAGTAGTTACTTTCCACAGTATCACAATATGTTAACTCAAGCTTTGTCATAAACATGAGAACTGTATTATCTACATCGATAACAATAGAGACAGCCCATTATACAGTCCATTGAGACAGTTTTGTGATAAACAAACTGGACTTGACTTAACTGTAACTTAATTTTCTTACAGATCTTCTTATAAACTAAAGGTCAAACTATGAATAACATAAAGACTAGGGTCTATTATGCGTTACAAGTATCACGGTGTGACTGTGTGTGTGTTAGAGACTTTTGAATGACTTCCACAGAAATTCTACTGTATAGTTCCTGACAGAAGGGTACTAGCATCGTGTCATTGTTTAAATGCTTCATTTGAACAACATGAGTTCCACAAGCTAAGTCAACAATAATACAGTGTACAGTACCCGCTGCATTATTTGCACACTTGGCAATATGAACACAAAACGCTATGACATTCATTCTTTGTTGTTCATCTTTATCTGATAGAAGAGCAATCTAATCTTTATAGTGAGGTAGCATTATAACCTGACTGACGCCCCAGATGGTTTGTTGCACACCATCTGCGGAGCCATCCACTGAAACTGTTTGAAAATGGCAGGCACAAAAATACTATGCAGGTGTTTGGATGAACCTATTAACCAGCGGAGCCAGCTAAATCAAATCTTGCCATAGACATTTCGGAGGAGAAATTATGAGAGTGCTGTTCTTGACTGGACTCAGTTTAAAAGATTGAATGGTGCCCAGACTGAGTCAAACTGATGCTTGCAGATCAGGATGGTCTCACATACAGATGCGAAGCTGATATAGTTACAAAGAAATGTCATGCTCCTCACCAAAGCTGCCAGTAATGCTAGAAGACTATGCAGTGGATTTCATTAACAGTTTAAATGTAAAATATATATATAGTAAATGTTCAAATCTGAATATTAATAATGATAATACTTTTATTTACATGATCTTTCCAAACATCCAAGGACACTGTCTGTAACATAAAAATGGTGTTTAGCCACATGTGCTGGTCCACACTATTGTAATTGTATGGAATATGGTAAAAAGCATTATAATAGAATAATGACATCAGCAGTCCACAATACAATTGCATTGCAAATATCACATAACACATAAGAGCAACACACACACCACATCAAGTAGTTGTGTTAATTAAGGTTCTCATATTATTAACAGAAGAGCTAGGAGAGGAATGTGTTTCCTTAGAGATGGACAGTAAAAAAAGGTCTGGATGTATGTTACTGTTGTATGGGTGAAAGGCACTGATATGTTGACATTGACAGCTCGATATTTGTGTATTTGGCTTTTGAGGGTCCATTTATATTAAAGTGCATGTGAGAGGGATGTTGTCGTAGAACTTTCATTGTGGGTAGGAGAGGGGGGAGTTCAAACTGTCAGTGTTATGCAGGTATTTATTCAATGTGGGATTTAGCATCTTATAACACCCCAAAATTAGCAATGGTTTCAGATTAGACGAGGCAAACATCTTCAAATATTAAGAAAATGGATAATTAATAGTTTTATTCAGAACATATTACCATGTTAAATACAGTATCTACTACATATTGAAACGTAAGAATGAAGATGTAGTATATTCCACATAATGTATATCCAGCTCAATACTGGCTCATATTTTTCCACAATACAGAAATTAATCACAACTAAAAATGTAATATGAATGTTTTGCATTTAAACTAATGTCTTGCATTTAAATTCAAACATAGAGGTTAGATGGGTTTGTTTATATGATTATGCTTAACCTTATCGAGCACTGTGATAATGGCTCCTCTATTTCTTCAGAAGGGAAAAAATTGTAAATATCAGTGAGTAGAAACGGGCCCAGAATACTGTTGGCATTACAAACGTTTAAAGCACTCTGATATTCTAACTTGACAAAACTTTATTGACAGGAAACAGTAGAGCAGCAATGATAGTGACTTGTAAATAGCATAATATTTCACCTTATACTGTAGAAGCAATATCACAGTATGTTTTAGTGTCCAAAATGTTGCTCAAAATTGCCCAGCTGTTTAATCTGCTCAATTTGCATTGAGTGGCGTCTCAGGAGCGTCTTCTTTACTTTTGGATCTCTCAGTAAAGTGGGTGCACAGGGTAGAATAGGCTTTGATCCTAGAAGAACTGCATTGGAGCTCTTACAGCTGCTGCTCAGGGGGCAAGTAGGGGCAGCGTTGACACCAATATCTGGTATAGGTGCATGGGGGTTTATAGGTGGCAGGTACCCTGGTCGAGTGTAAGAGATGTGATCCAGAAGAAGGGCCCCTGAGCCCCTGCGCTCTAGCCCAGTGGTGCTTCGCCTTGGCACGATGCCCTCCAGAGACTCCCTGGAGCACGACAGAGTAGAAGATCTGCTGTAAATTAGTTTGCGCTTCTCTGCTCCCCCTGCTGGTCCCCCATACTTGGTGCTGTCTTCGGAGTGGTGGCTGTCAAACTGAAGCTGCGAATCCGAACTGTAGTGGTCCATGCCAATGTTCCGCCTGCAGACCACATTCTGTAGACTGGAGACAGCCATGTGTGGGAGACATTCAGAAGAAACCTTGTCCACAGAAACAGACTGTTGGGGGCATGGGGAACTTCCACCTTGGTACAAGTTTGGGTATGACTTATACTGTGGCGAACCTGTAGCGCTGTCATATGACATCTTTCTACCAAGGCCTCGCTTGCCACTTCTTCCCCTACCTTCAGGCACAGACACAAGTTCCAAGGTCTTAAGAAGCCCCGTTGCATCTTTGACATCCACACTGTTGTGGCGAGAAACAGCATGAGGTTTTCCATGGAAGCTGAGGCAGTCAATCCTGTTAGACAATTCTTCTTCAGGAGTAATGTCTACCAGCTCTTCTGTCAGTGATGTGGCCTTATTCTGTTGCAGCAACAAGGAAGCAGAACTCTTCTGCCATGACTCCGTATGTAGCCTTTGGGGGTAAAGCTTATCAATACAAGGAACTCGCCAAGGACCAGTATCTTGAGTTGAAGACCCTGGTTGAGATACAACGAGCCCAGGCCCTGAGCCTAAACAAGCCCTGAGGCCAAGAAGAGGGCTTCCAGGTAATGGAGATGTATTTGCTGAAGCCCCTTGTGGGGGCGGACGTAGCTGAATCTGAGATGGTGTCTTGAAGCAAGACATTGGGGTGTAATGCAGACGTTCTTCCAGATCAGGCGGTGGAGGAACATTGAGGTACTGCTTTGTCATCTGATGGCCTGATGGCAGTTTATTGGTGGTGATGATGATGACCTCCTTGCCTTTTGCCTTACATGCATCAAGCAGAACATTCAGAACATTCTTGTCACCTGTGTTGACCGCATAAACCAGCGCAGATAAGCCCGCGTGGTCCTCCAGACCTGGGTCAGCACCGCTGTTTAGCAATAGGGACAGAATTTCAGCTCCAGCCTGTTCAAGGCATGCGTGCATCAAAGCAGTCTTCCCTGCCTTGTCCTGGATGTTTGGATCAGCACCACTGTCCAGAAGGTACCTTTTGGGGAGCAGAAATGTTATTTAGTACACTAAACCCCTGAAGTAGAAGAACCGTACCATTGACATTTTAGTGGAACATACCGAACCATTTTGTGTTTGGGCACACTCTGCGCGTCTGTGTGATGTGTCTTGCAGGACACCATTAGGGGTGTCTCACCATGTTCATTGCTCTCATTTATGTATGCCCCGCCCTCGAGGAGAAGCCGTGTCAAACGGAGGCGTCTCAAATAAACAGCTTTCAGAAGAGAATTGCCATCTGTGCGCACCTCTGTGGACTCATTCATAGTATAGATATGTGTGCTGTTATTCCTCCTCCGATGGTTTAAGAAGAACAATCAATCAATTATATGTCCAAAGCTGCCCAGCTGTCAACACCTGCAAGACAGAATATAGAGATGTTTTTCTTTTGTCCCTGCACCAGTATATTGTATATATATTACATTATACCGTTACAATGGATTATTTAGATTCATGTTGCTATCTTGATCTCACAAGCATTTCATTTTTTCAGCTTGACAGTCTGGATAGGCTCAATAGAAAGATGTTTATGGACTCCATCATCTCTGGAAGCCTTCCTTACCCAAATGGGCTGGCCAGTAGATTTAGGAAATTCTGTACAGGAGGACACTTGTTTTTCAAGTGTGGGCCACTTTTCAGGACTAAGGCATAACATAATGTCATGTGGTGGGATGTGCTAGGTTTTGTATAACCATAGGTGATGGTATTGGTCTTTATTTTATTGTCACTGTTTTGTGTTGTCAAATGTTGTATTGTTAATGCTTGGTCTTTAATGTTCTATCAGGTTGTGCAGAATAATAGACAGAATATTCACCAGTAAGGGACCATAAGTGGTACGTAATGTGGTCTGACTGACCGGATTTGTTCTGAAAACATTTTTGTACTAAAAATGTATGTAAGAATATATGCCTTTTACAAAATGTGAGCCATAACAATTATGACCGCTGACAGGTGAAGTGAATAACACAGATGTTCTTTTTATCATGGCACTTCAGTGGGTGGGGTGTATTAGGCAGCAAGTGAACATTGTGTTCTCAAAGTTCATATTAGAAGTGGTACAAATGAAAAAGGATTGGAGTGACTTTGACAAGGGCCAAATTGTGATGGCTAGACGACTGGGTCAGAGCATCTCCAAAATTGCATCCCTTGTGGGGTGTTTCTGGTCGGCAGTGGACAGTACTGATCAACACTGGTCCAAGTAGAAGCATGTGACAGGTCATGGACTCATTAATTCACATGTGAAAAGAATGGCCTGTGTGGTCCGATCAAACAGACAAGCTATTTTAGCTCAAACTGATGAAACAGTTAATGCTGGTTCAGATAGAAATGTGTGCGAACACTCAGTGCATCGCAGCTTGTTGTGTATGGGGCTGTGTAGCCACAGACCACTGCTGAAAGCACCACAATGGGCATCAGCACTGGACCGCAGAGCGGATGTTACTTTGACACATACCACCTACCTAAGTATTGTTGCAGACCATGTGTACACACTCTATCCCAAATATGTTCTATTGACCATATCAAGACTGACTAGAATGAAACTGAATCGCATGGGTCTCACGAGGGTATATGTCATTTTGACATTGCCAGTAGCTCAACAGGGATTCATTCATTCTGGGAGGAAATGGGAAGACCAGAGTGAAGCGAGGTTTCACGTGTATGCTCACATACTGTAGCATGAACTGTTCTGGGAATATAAAAGTAAAATGTTGCACAAAGCTATTTTAAAGGTACACAGAGATTATGTTTATGTCAGGGACAGCAATAATTCCCACTGCGTCTCTCCCGCTGTATTTGAAGTGCAGGGTGACAGGTAATGGAAGGAAAAACACATCAGAAACATTATTGCTATTTCTTCTCCTCCCACTAGGCTTAGACTAAAGCAACATCTGCAGTCTCATTTATTCGTTTCTGAAGTCCATTGTGTGCATGGCCTTGTCGCTCTCATCCAAGAAGACATGCCAGTATATGGTAGAGACTGGTTTGTTGCGTGGAGTCAGGCCTGCCAGTTTTCTCTGTTTATAGCAGTTTGCAAATGTAAAAAGCAGAGTGTAAAGAAATAGTCTAATCAAATGAGTTTCGTATATCTATAGAAATGTTTAGCTGAATTGGATTCAAAATTCAGACTCCTTTAAACCTTGTCACAATTTATAGTGAAAAATGGTGCGACAATTTTCAGGCGTAGATCATGAATTTGGGTGGACTGTGCATGTCATACTGTATTTGAGGTCCATTCTATTTTAGCTATAAGAGCGCTATGGTGACATTCAAACCCCTCAAATGCTTTGAAGCCTTCTAACAACACCAAAGCAAACAGAATATGTAATGACAAATCTCCAAATGCAGGAGAGTAAAAGCCTCACTATGAAATGTTACCACTGCATTTAAAGGCCAACCTGCTTTTTTATTAACTGTTATAAACTGTCTTTTTGTGATTTACATAGTCAGCAGCACATTGAGCATAATTCAGTGGCCGGCCGGTATGCTCCGTATTCATAAAGGTCAGTCAAGTGCAGAGCTACAGTATATTCAAGGTTATCTTTTTCACAGGCATATTTTTTAGAGTTAAATTAAAGTAGACATACCAATCCACACAACCATTTGTGATTTGTCTTAACTTTAGTCAGTCATGCACCATACAATAGAACACCATTTATTTACCACTGACAATGCCTTAAGAAATATCTTTCTTTCCAAACAGGGGCCAGCAAGACCACATTAAATTGTACAGCAGTTGTGACCATTCACTAGTTTAAAGAAATGTTTAACGTGGTTGTACATAATGTGCAATTTGTAGAAATAGATTTAAAGCTTTTTAGAATGTTTAACACAATTTTATTTGAAAAGCCCTATATTCATTTTAAGTATTGCAGGCAGCAGGTTTAATGAACAGGTTCCATTATTTATACTCCATAATCATTTAGTGTGTTAAAATAAGTGAAGTAGGTTAACATACAGTAATTGCACCTGTTGAAATATTGGAATATTCCAGTCGATCTTGTTGGAAAATATGTAATTGCCAACTATCACTGTGGAGACATTTAGGGATGTTTTATCATTCAGATAGTAACCTACACACCAAGTACTGTAATATTACCACAATTAGCTCATACTTATTACATCCTAACATATTATACTAATGGGAACACTCCCCATTCATTAACACTTAACATTATTTCTATGCACAAACTTACCTTCATTTTAATTTTCATTCTAAATCCTTCAAATATTCTTTCTTGCATTTCCACGTCGATAAATTAAATATTTCATTATAAAGAAACAGAATAAAACTGTAGCAATGAGATGTGAGTGACCGATAAAGGAATGGTGAGAAAGTGACACGTTTATGGGAAACATCACATAATAGTTAAATAGCTAGCCTATGGCAATCGAGGAACAGGAATCACACAGCCAATGACAGCACACTTCTATTGTGAAGCGCGGTAGTGCCAAACACTGCTGAAAAGGACTTGTGCAAGAAGGCTCATTTGTACAGTATGTCAATGTGTGATGACGAACCTCTCGCCAGCGTCACTGGCTGCTCAAGGTTAGAGACACACACACACTTAGGTAGAAAGGTAGGCAGACATACTTGAGAAATGCATCATATGTATTAGATGTCAATTGTGGTAAAAGGCAACACACTTGCATCAGCAATATGATCTCTAAAAAAAAAAGTCATACATTTGCTTTATCTACAAATGATGTGGCAACATAAAAAAAAAATCAAGACCTTAAATGTTCTTCCATAATATCTATACAACACAATGGTGAGATGTTACATTCATTCAATTAGTTAAGTCTTAACTGATTAGCAAGGTGATTGATGAGAATCCATTCTGTTAAAGAAAAGAAACAGTACCTAATAGAAACAATATATTTTCACTGTAGCTCATTTGTCAATACTCTCGTAGACTTCAAATTTATACTGAATTCCATTCTCTTCTTGCATGCCTTGTGCTACTCCAGGGAACCTATAGAGATAAATTAGTAATGATAAATGCACAATATACGTGCGTACATAGTTGTAGGACAAAATTATATGCTAAAAATACAGAACATATAAAAGCACATGTAGCAAATTTGGTGCTGTGAGATTAGAACAGATATGAAAACTCACTCTGCTAAAATATTATATTTGTCTGCCTGGATTTCAGGAAGGAAGGTATCACTTTCAAACTGCTTCAGAATACGGGTGACAAACAATCTTTTGATCCCCGGGATCTCCATCATCTCCTAGGAAACCCACATTTATCTTTTTATTTTTTGTTTAACTTTTTCATCAACTGCACATCAAAAAGGTTAATCTTTTACACAAATTTTAAAGCCTCTATGCGCAATCGCCGCTCAAATATGTTGTCATCTTCAGTGTTTGTGAATCCTTCCCATTATTGGAATACCCACCTGGTAGACTGAGCTTCCTCCTATCACCCAGACCTGGTCAGCTTTTCCTGCAATCTCTGCAGTGTCCAGCAGGCAGAGTGCTGAGCTGAAGTCTTTTGCCAGGAAGTGAGCCCCAACAGGAGGTTCTCTACAGTTATATAGAAGGCAGGCTTATTTTCGAGAACGCTTGCAAACTTCGAGCTTATATCAAAGCAATATGCCTCTGCAGCACAGCCCCACACAGTGAAATGCATTGTGAAGAAAAGCATAGTATGTACGGCCTGGTTACTGTGAGCAGTGTTTGTCACTTTGTTTATATTCCTATATACAGTCAGGGCTGTGTAGAAGTATCAAATCATTTTTTTCAGCATGCAGAGAATGGTAAAATAGCCAAATCCAAAGAGATATTTGGTGAATTTGACAAAATGTGTATTATCTTACCATTAGCTTGCAATCGCTGACAGTACCTTTAACTCTGATATTGTCAATCGATATATAGGATTTAAACTATTTCAAACATTCACTGCATATGAGACCCTACATAAGAATGAAAATAACATGTAGAAAATCAAGTTAGGAACAGTATTTAATTACAAACCGTATACCAAAAATGTATCTGACATGAAACACGTGTGTTATGAATTTAATTGTTTTGCGATACTCTATACTCATTTAAATTATGATCAACACACTCCACAACATTGGGACAGTTGTGTTTACCACTCTAAAAATAATATTTTCTTCACTTACACTTATTAAATGTGTGGGCACTGAATACACCCATTTGTGGAATTTAGCAAGTAGAATCACTAGATCACAAGATCTTACATTTGTACATTTTCACAAAACAATTGAATTCACAAGGTAAAACATAATATAATATGTTGTAGTTTCATATGTCCAAAAAGCAAACTTAAATATTTTAAAGTGGGTTCCCATCTGCATCCAATGTTTATTACTCAAGTTGAGTCTAAACTATTATCTTGAATGGAAACAATCTATTAAATGTTTCTACATTATGTCCTACTTGAGCTCTCTGCTGAGTACAATGTTTATCCTGTTATTTAAGGGTCTGTTCTTCTCCGGGATGGAAAACCATGTCTTTCGGCCCATGATGACAACATTCTGTTTGCCTGCACACAGCAAGGAGATCAAGGTCTACGGTTAGGGCCATAAATTATAGGGATCTAGGCCTAAATCCAGCTGCCATGAGATAGTGAAAAACAATTAACTCCAAACGTATTTTAATAGAGCCATTATGCTTAAGAATTGGCATTTGCCACATTTTGGGATACATTGTAAAAACAAAGAATGATTTGCAACTGTATATTTTTTGTGTACAATCAATGTAACGGATCAGTAATAGAAATAGCCCTTGTGTTTATGCCTACTGTACCTTCTGCAGACGGGGTCATTGTCATCTTGCGGAAATGTTTGAATTCGTTACTATAAAAACAAGTGTTCAAAGGTTCAAATATGTGCCTGCATTATCAGACAAAGTCGTGCGTCAGCATCGCATAACTATCATATTTTCAAAAGCACTTACTTTAGTCTGATGGGATGCCAAGGCAGGTTGCCGTTATAACCAATTCCCATATCGGGGCAGACGGCAACAATGCCGTTCAGAATGCGAGGCATTATATTTGTAATACCAAATAAAGGTATGACTGGTACATGTATTAGTATATTGTGATCGCGAAGTTCCCGCCGCCCACAACCATTCGAGGACAGGAAACCACTCTTCTTCTGGTTCTACGACGATTGGCATTGCTGCTACCTTCTGGCCTGGAGATTTTACATGTTAAATTATATTCTGTCTGGGAGTATCCCGATTCAAGAATGCCCGGGTAATTATTAGAAATGTGCTGCCTCAGATGTGTGTGTGCTGCGCGGAAAACCGATTACATGAGTCGGTTTGATGTTTTTTTCTTTTTTCCAAGACAGTGTGGCTGCAGCGCGCCAGTCTGTGTCGCTTTCCGAAATATTCCGAAGTTTTCTTCGTGTCGCTTCCGGTTGGAGGCTGCAATCTCAGTCGTTTTTTCCAGTGTGGGTCGATTACG
>JAODUH010065468.1:0-15513 GCA_027564835.1 Typhlichthys subterraneus
GGGGTCCCCTGCTGGAGCTGCTGCCCCCGCGACCCGACTTTGGATAAGCGGATGAAGATGGATGGATGGATGGATGGATATAAATTTAATACATTAACATTACTTTTTTTAACTGCTTTTAATTGAGAATTTTACAGAACTATCTGTAAAAAAAAGATTTATGTCCCTTTAAAACTTTTGACTGAGCGGCCAATCACGAGCCACAACAGGGGCGTGGCTTCTGAATTTTGTGCAAAACCATGAGGGAAAACCAGCCCAAGAGTAGTAGAGATTCACACATCAAATTTTGTCAGCATGTCAGTAAGTCTCCCCACCACAACATTTGAAATTTTTGTCTTTGTAGGTGGTGTCATTTTGAGTCTGGGGTCCTAGTCCTTGGTGGAGTTTTACACAAATGGATTTTGATGTGAAAAGCTGTCTAAATGAACAGGGGTTATCTGTATAACTCTGTCAAGTTTTATAAGTGAATGGTCTTACATTTATGTTTTAATATAACAGTAAATATCTGTACTAAAACATTTATAAAAGTAATTACACTGTTTTTTGAAGGGTTATGGCTGTATCTTACAAGGAATTAAAATGATTTTTCTTGTAGTAATTCTACAGAGAACAGAACATTTTCTTCATTATTATTTTTTAGCGGTCATTTTCTGGCGCTGCTGCCACCAGAAAATCTCTGTTTTTTCACAATATTTATTTTTACAGTGTACACTACACATAGGGACTAGACTAGAATCAAATACTTGAACAAGCATGCAAGTACCAAGCTAAGGCGACGGTAAAGATAAGAAGCAGGCCAGGCAGAATTCTATAACGGAAAACAAAGTCAGACATCAGCTGGAAATAACGCCTAAAATACAAAGGCTAGAGGCTCAGCAAAGTTTCAAACAATACCTCACAACTAGACAGGGCGAGGGAGGCTGCACTAAATACAATGTCCAAACAAGAGAACAGGCGAACATACTAACACAGGTGTTAGTATTCTGGTGAGAGTGCATGACGTGGAGGGCCGGGGCTCGGCCATAGAGAGAGACAGAGGAGTGGCAAGAACCGGAGATGGGTGACGGACCTGTTGGGGCTCGGACATGACTCAACAGCACATTAAACAGAAGTTGCTGATGAACGCAACTTGATGCTAGTTCATGACTTCCCCATGTTTGGCTCCAACTGCTTTCCTATGCATGCCGAGGGGCCGTTTATTCATCCGTCATTCATATTGCCTGAGTTAATTTGACAAGGCTGCTGCTAATAACTCACCTCAACAGGTTGGTAGTTATAAATTATCCCTAAGACATGGGAGGCTCATTTCCACTGTGAAGTGCGTGTCTCTGACTCTGTGTCATCACTTAGAGACAGCAGGTCATGCCATTAATTATGTTTGGATTACATTCAAAGTAATAATAGCTGTATGAATCAGGGTGTGGGAAACAAAACTGCTTGAATTTAAACAATTCCCAGTATGAAAGCTGCATGCAGGAAAATGCACCAATATACAAACAAACAAATAAATGTATTGCAAGAAAATATTACACAAGCCTCTGACAAAAAAAAAAAAAAAATGATGTGGGCAATTTTAGTATCCATGGTAACGGACTTTTCAGAGTGTCACCACTTTTGTTATGGCAGAAGCGCAACCCAGTTATATAAAATGAATGTGTTGCTAGCTGTGCTAAGGCCTACACTAGCCTCTCATTCATAACTGTGCCATGCTAACCAACATGGCGCAGCATGCCAGCTAACGTATAGCTTGCAGGACACTATGCAGTACCTTCACATATAGTTCTGGTGATCAAACTAAATTACTACACCGCACCAAATACTAAACTACACTATACTATATACCTGGTTGTTATATTTATAAAGATGCTAAGGCCTACTGTAGGCTTATTGAAATGTGTTACACAGCACCAGTGAACTATACGATAGTCAGATAGAGAGACACCTACATAACATTCGCTGTATCTTCTTTTCTCCCACAGTACACCGAGGAAGTGCCAAAAGCAAATACATTGTACTGTAGCTGTGGGGATTTAAATAGACTCAGGAAATGATTCACCCAGTCAATAAACAGCACTAAAATAAACATGAATTCAACCTGCCAGGTTGTAACACTGGCATTTACTGAGATATAGATATTCCCTGTAGGGTCTTTTGGATTTACCTTCCTTCATCCCTCCCTCCTTCCTTCCTTCTTTCCTTCCTTCCTTCCTTCGTACAGAGTGTGGGTGACCTGGAATAAGCACTCTAGCTCCGGTGGACCACAGTGCCTCTAGCTGTCAGACCGGGGCAGTACGGAGCATTAGAGTCAAGAACCGGGGCATATAGTCTTTTGGGGCTACTTCGAACTCATAAGGTCCTTTGAAAACCATTTGTCTCCACAAAGAGCTGATGATGTGTGATTAGAGTCACCACCGGTCACAGCTCAACACAAACAAGCTTCGTATACGTGCAGACTCAGACACTGATGGGCCAGTTCTAGTGGACCAACCAGCCATTAGTCTCTTTTATTGCAGTAATTTAATGCTTAACGAGCAAAGTAGGGTTTAGGGAGCTTTGGCTGACACCAACAGCTCTGTGGTTGAGATATTACTGCACCGAAGCCCTTTTGCCTTTAGAACAAAGCGTGCCAGTAATCTTGGTGTACAGTACAACCTACAGCAGCATGACTTAAATATATACATGTACTGTAGTATAGGAAAATGCATGTAATGATCACAGGTATGTGCTAAATATGTGCTGAAAAGGTTCCATATTTGCATGGTCATTATCATAAATAAATAAAAAGATATTGTATATAGCCATGATGTAGAGTATTTTAGAAAAATGTGTGTGCTGCTTTAGCATTTAGCATGTTATTTATTTGCATATTGAGATTTATTTAGATATGAATAAAAACTCTTCAGGTTGTTCTCTCTGTTTGTCTGAATGCATACTAACCGCTCAGTCAGATGAGGGACGAAGGGAATGTCCTAATCTTGAAAGAAAGCTTTTTCTCCACTAGTTCACGATTTGAATCATTTAGGCAAAACACCCACACACACGCACATACACGCACACGCACACATACACACACACACACACTCAGAGCATAGCCTGGTACCAAATTGGACTGCTCATAAATTAAGTGCTCTATAGGAATGGTCATTTGTGTATTCAGAGCGGTACATTCTTTGGGCCCTCAGTGTGCATGCCGGGCACTTTGGCCAAGAAACAGAGCGTTCAACAAATGTTTGAAACAGTGGCCAAATCAACCTAATTGGTTCACTCCAGTTTAAAGTAGCTACTCCTCAAGCCACATTTATTGAAAGTCTCTATTTACAGTGGGGCTAGAGGGTGCATAACTGTAGCTTAAACAAAAACAAAGACTAACAGTCTGCTATTTATCACACAAAATTATTACAACAATGGCTCACAGAAGTGATAATAGTACAACTCAAAATGCAAATGCAGGAATACAAAGTTTCACAATTCTTACTTTACATCTACACATTAAACCTAAAGTGTAACTGCACACCAGCTCTGAGCCTGACTCTACCACAATTTAAAAAATGTGTCAAGGAGGGGGGGGGGGGCTGAATATACTATAAGAATAAGGCTCAATATTAAAATGTAACTGCACCCTTCAATGTGTTTTTTTAGCAGTAAACAAAGTTATAGGATTTATCTGTGATGAGACACAAAATTCCCTTTTTTTTTAAATCTGCATTTAATGCAATCAAAACAGAACTACACGTCATATCCGTTAAAACCTGGACTTGGCTGGATTTCATCAGTACACTTTGTACACTCTTACACCATTAAATTCAAAGGTTAACGTTAATGTAAATGTAAACCACAGATCAGCCCTATTACTTAGTTTATTGCTCAAAAAACACATTTGATGAAGGTACACTTTAAAGCTTGATCCATTTTCGACTTGCACCTCATTTTTGCCAATAAAGCTGATGCACTCTGAACAAACTATTATTGATTTCTCCATTATTACAGAAATTATTATCTCTGTTGCCTAGACACACTCATCTCCAATAGTATCCTTTAAGCACCCTGACACACCACAAAAATCAAAATCTACCTTTTTACACTCATTTGGTGAAACAGGGCCAGATATCTCCTTTATTAATAGCCATAATCCTGCACAATACAACTTTAGTTAGCACACTGTAAATTACAACACATACTGTACAACATATGGATCGGGTAAATGCATTTTTCCATTACTAAAGGGTTCTATAAAGTGTGTGTGCGTGTGTATGTGCGTGCTTATGGTACAGTATGCACAGTTCCATGTTGGGTGCTTTTTGCTTTATACAGTGGTTGGATTGTGCAGTGCACTATTGGCGTAATATGCTCAACAATAGAAGCCCCCAGATCAGTAACTCTTTTGTATGATGCAGCTCATGAATGAGATGAGAGAATTTAGTCTCTCTCGTCTCTCTCACTGTGTGTTTAAGGCATGGTAAATAGGAAGAATTATTTTTTTATTTATATGACTCAACGATGAACAATACAAGGGTGAAAGTTTATCCAATCATTATCCAAACACAGTCAGTATAAATATAGATATAGCCTCCCTGACCTTAAACATCCAAACCACATACTGATACAATTTAGTATACATTTATAGATTTATTAATTGAATTAATTAAAACATAAAATGCAGTGTACAGTATTATTATAAAAATGACACAGTATGTTATTGGAAACCTTTACCACTTTTTCATTTGCATAGCCACTCTTGAAAGCGCGACCATTGGGGATGGTTAAGTGCAATGATGTTGAAGTCAAGCGTTTGTTTCTCAAACAAAGAGCCAGATGAAGCAAAACACTTGTGGCAACACCAATTAGTTAATTAGATTATAAAACAATAGTTTCAAAATCAACCCATTATAATGCAAAAATTGTAAACAATCGCCAACAGAGCGTGTCCAGACCTTATTCAAAAAGTTAATTTTGGATCTGGTTACAACAGGCCAAAAGGACACCCCTACAGTATATGTGTTCCAAATGTAAAATTGGGTTTATATGCCACTTATTTGTCTTTCTGAATGAAACCCTTCCGACTGAAGATTTCGGGTTACTTGTTTACATGGGATATTATTTAATTGGGTCTGGTGTTTACATGCACCGTTGTAATTAACAGTAAAGTCAGCTATTGCGAACTAATTGTATGCTAATACACATTTAGTCAAATTCACCAAATATTTCCTCATATTTCACTATCTTACTGTTCTCTGTGCGTGTTGAAAAAATAATCTGATTCTTCTACCTAGTCCTGGCTCCGTAAATAGGAACATAAACAAAGTGCCAAACACCGCTCACATTAACAAAGCCGTAGCACTACACTTTGCTTCACAGTGCATTTCGATGTGTGAGGGGGCGGAGCGCTACTGTTTTGAAGTTAGCAATAAAAAAAACTAAATGCTTTAAATCAGAATAGAAGTTAAACATGCACACATTATGTAGGCTCGGTAATGTAACATGTACCTCTTGCAAAAAGGCTAAATCCAGCTAGCCACTGTCGCAGACAAGTCAGGAAGAGTGAGGCTGTTTGTGTGACGGTGTGTGACCATATTAGCTCCCATTCACTTATTTTTGCACTCCGCAATTATTTGGTCACGACTTTGTACGTTGACTGTGCAGAATAGCATACCGCCTTGCCTCCAATCAATTTGGCACAGGATGGCATTGAAGGCTTGAAGCAGCCGTGACTTGTGGTGATGAATGGTACTGCAGTCAGAAGACCCAGCTGCAATACACACCCCATTCAGAAATTCATTATAGTTTTGAAATCCTACAAAATAGATTATACTTTTAGTGCAAATACGAAATATTAAACAAAACATGGAGCACATGCGCGAGTGTTGAGTTCAGGAACTCCAGTGTCGCGGGCTGTGATGCACTCTTCTGTTTGCACCGTTAATATGGAGTACTTTCATTCGGGTCAGTCTTTATTCAAGATTCCATTCAGATTAATAGGGTCCATGTAAATGCAGCTAGTGACTACAAGGCCACTCCTAAACGAGCTGAACTCACTCCAGATGTTTCTCGACTGTATTTCTCAAAATCTCCAGCTGCTTCTGTCAAGGCCTAATTATTTCCCCCTCCTACAGTGACACACAGAAAGAGGTAGACAGATGCTGTTTTGGAACTCCTTGGTATGCCCTACAGTACACAGTTAAATATCTAGCCCATATTGCATAATGACAGGAGGTACTACTGTACCGTTACAACCCATGCAGCCAGTTTGGATACAATCCCAGCAGAGAGACTGTTGTTGTTACAACCTGGCTCCAAGGATGCCACATAAAAAAAGAGATGCCACACGTGCCTAAAGAAAAACAATGGTAATCTATTAACTTGACATAACACAAACTAAAACCAGCAACTAGGTGTCTGTTAAGTGACTCTATTGAGTTGTATGTGTTGTATGCTTACCAAATAAACCAGAAAGCAAACAAACTAAAAATGTGTGGTGTCAGGAGGGACAGAGACACAAGGGTGCTCCCAGCACACACTGTCCCGCAGAGCCAGCTTTACATACGTGAAGTCTGGGACACAGCGCTGGATAACTGCTTCAGTGCCCGCCTGCTTGACATGCGAGGTGTTTTGATACAACGACCAACCACGTAACTCAATGACCAAGTCGGACGTTAAACTTGCATAATGGGAAAACTAAACAACAGGAGTCTGCCTGTTTACAGGTCTTGTAAATCTGTAAAGTTATAGGCTACGGTTACTGATTAAAATAAATGGAACATTTTAAATTAGTAAAAAATCGTTGCACCCTAAATTATGGAGACATACTTGAGGGTGACAATGCTAACAGCCAATGGATATCGACAGCATTACTTCCTGAAAGTCAGAGAGTCTTGTGTAGAGCTTATAGGGCTATATGCATCAGACGTTCAGCACAGTTGCTCATGTGACGTAGTGCTAATGAACGGAAGAGGCTGAGACTACCAGCACACATACACTGACTGCCCAGGTGATGTTCATTATGGCCATTGTGGAGCCACAGGGAAACAGCAGAATTTTGGTCTGTGTGGTTCTGTGCGTGCATGTGTGTGTGTGTGTCCACATGCATGTGTTAAAATTGTGTGAGAACCCTGTTATAATAACTATCGTTTCCTCCCCACAGTGTCCAGAATGTGCTCATTAGAATTCAGTTTCTGTACTATTTAAATATTAAATATTATATATTATAATTAGTTCACTCCCAAGGTTATAGAAGTGAAATTTGAAACTATAATATTTGTAATGTTACTGCTCTGTCTTCTTGACTTCAAGTGTTCAAGTGTCAGTTATACAGGACCAGCCTCACATTAGCACATCACCTTTAACACAAGTGGTCCCTCACGCTGAAACTGCTGTTTCAGAGAAGCCTGCAATTTAGTCAGTGTTGCCTCATTTCTCTCATATCAAAACAAAAACACAGTCATTCACGTGCACGCACACACACTCACTCACACACTCACATTTTTGGAATTTGCTTAAATTATTATTGTGATTTGACTTGCTAATCTAGAAAAGATATTAAGCAAAACAAGTGTGGCCTAATAGCAGATCTTTTTGCATTCATCTTTTAAAGGTCTCAATAACCTCCTCTAAGAGGAAGCCCAGTTGTAGCCCATCGTCCTCACAGTATGCTCATATTGGAGGGATGCTTTCCCCATTGCGTGCATGCCTCGTTGACCACAAATACCATTTGCTCAATTCACAACATATTACGGCTAATGCTAACACTGCAGGTCTCCTATAAAGACAATTTGTATAACTGTTTTAGGCTACAGTAAGACTATCAAAATAAATGTACCCATATCATCCACTTATTGAACATGATGCATCCAGTCTCTTTACTAGCAATAGGCCTACACAGAAAAGCAATGCGGTTTAGTAATAATTTACTGTAGTTTCAAGTACACACCCAAGTGTGTCTCAGAACAGGCAGGGGGCTCAGCTGCTGTTCAAGGACGCAAGAACTGGGATCATGTACTGACTGACATAGCAGGGATATTGTATTCCTGTCTATCAAACTATAGCTCTCCTTGACCTGCTGCAGAGCTTTATCCAGGGGTAGCCTCAGTTAACCCCGCACTTCCCCCTCCTTCACCAGAAGAAAATGTACGTGATCCAAACACAAATGCATCGGCTACGATCCGTCTGGCGTTCCGCCTAAAAACATATTCATGCGCCTCCAGCTGTTCCCCCTTCTCCGTACGAGAAGTGGTGATTTGGCTTTAGACGGTCGTGCTCCGATTCGGAGAGGCGACAACAAGCACAGCCTATACGCATGCAAGCAGCTGGCTTTGGGAAAGTTTGAGATTCTTCGTTTTGAAGAGGAGAGACATCTGTTGGCTAATTTAAACCACTTCCCTGTGGCAACGTTAGGGTGCCCCACACAGGCCCGCAGGTCATTACGGTCTTGTAACTGTCACGCATGGTGCCTATGTTTGATAGCGAACAAGCTGCCCGCCTTGAGGTCTTAAGCGTCGTGCAGAGTATAGTCTCATGATGGTTGGCAAGATTACTGTTTTGGCCGCTGGCTGTGCAGAATAAGTAGACATGCCAGTGCTATCACCAAACTGTTTGCTGATTGTAACATTGTGAACCAATTTAAAGTAAAATAAATAACTAACTAAATAAATAAAATAATGATGAAAATAATGCATATGTCGAATTTCCACTACTGCTATAAACTACCACTATAAAGCCAATTAGCAGCAAATGTGGTGAACTGTTTTAAGCTTTTAGAAATAAACTAGACCTACGCCTATGTGATTTTGAAAGAAACTGCAGTTAATATTGTTCATAGTGTCCTGGAAATATTGTGCGTGTCCACCAACACATACAGCGTAATGAGCGCATTAATGTTATCACTCAGAGAAAGGCAAGGTCGCCAGGTAGTCCTATTCAGGTCCAGGGAAGATGCTGAAGATAGTTAGTGTCTGCTGTGTTTGTCATGGGGTGGTTCCATCTAGTGGACATTACAAGTATTGCTACGTTATTAGAGCTAATTAGCTGGTTATGAAACAATCAGTAGATTCGTTGTAGGTGCTTTTATTGCCACAGCCACCAATGCACATAGAGGCTATCGGTTCGCTAAGCTGCAAATCCTTAACACTCTTGTTTGTCTCGCTTTGACATTAGGTCCAGACAAGAAACGCAAAAGGGCAAAGAAAGTCTGTTGGACGAGAGGCGACTTCCTTGTGATGTAGCCATGACAGACAACCCCCTCCCTACCCGCGGGCCCAAGCACCTGCGTCGTGACTCGTGAGTGAGACACAGCTCCCCGGTAATTGATGTGATCAGTTCTCAACGGAGTGCGTGGAACTCAAGCCCCCGGGTCGGCCACAAAAGAATAGCTGTCGTTAAATATTCATTCCCCGTCCGCGGCGCACTTTTCCTCCCGGCCAGGCCAGCAAATGAGACAGGGCATGTGCATGGCTAAGGAAAGATGATTTATCGGAGTCTTTCAGTGTTGCGTATTCTTCTACCAAAGGATGGAGAAACGTGACTATGAAGCACCGGTGACGTGATAGAGCAACTGAAAGGCTGGGTGTGCCGTGGAAAAGGTAGGGCCGGTCTTGACACCTGACCCCACCCCCAACCCTTCCACCTACTCCCTCTCTAGATAGACTACCCTCTGCAACAGTCATCCTGTCTGCCTGTATTCCACCAATGTCGCTAGTCTGTCAACACACAAAATACAGGCCTAAAGGTGGTGGTGAGAGTGTTGGCTGTGTTGTGTAAATGATTAGACATCACCTGTACTAGGTAGACTACAGTAGGCTACTGTAATAAGTTTTGGCCTTATTACAGTAGCGTACTGTACTTCCAGAACACAGAGCCTACCCATCAACCATGGCCTAAGCGTTGCAGGTTTAACACTGGTCCACTAGGTAGCAGCAGATTACTTGAGTGTGTGTGCGCACCCGTGTGTGTGCGTGTGTGTGTGTGTGTGTGTGTGTGCGCATGTGTGCGTGCGTGTGTGTGTGTACGGTGTGTGTGCACGTGTGTGGGTGGGTGGTTGCACACGCATGTGTGTGGGTGCGTGTGCTTGTGGTGTTTGTGTGCACGTGTGCATGTGGGTGTGCTCTACATGACTAATGTGACCTACTGCCCTTTTGCAGTAACCTCGATTTCACAACAAGTGAAGATGTCCAGTCAGGTTTAGCACTGTCTAAAGATAGCACAGTGGTGTCTGTCTGCCATGTCAAGCAATTGTTCCCTTTTCTCTTTATGTGCACTGCATTTTTTTAGTGTGTTAAATTACATTAAAATGAGGTCGGCCTAGATGTCAAGACTGCTTAAGAAGGAAAAGGTCATCCAGACATAACTGTCCTTCCATGTGACAGTGACATATTAATGTATTGCGCCATCTTTTTAGCTCTCTCTACGTGTCTCAATGTTGCACGCGCACACACAGGCTCGTAGACATGGCCGTTAAGTGTAGCCATGCTTCAACACACATATCTGGACTGTCATTTGCTGTATTATGGTGATGATCAGATAGCCTTACACAGAAAGACCAAGAGATCAGGATCTGGCAACCGAACACCTCCACCATGTAACAGAACAGATCTGGCAACCTGACCCCTCCCCTGTGGAACAGGAATAATTTGGTTGATGGCACCAATAATCACAGCCTTGTTACTGATCCTCACGATCCTCAACTGCAGTAGCTTGTGTGTATGTGTGTGGGAGAGAGAGAGAGAGAGAGAGAGAGGGAGAGAGAGAGAGAGAGAGAGAGAGAGAGGTTAAGAGTCATTCCTGTGTTACTGATACCTAAATGGAAGACGTAATTGATGTGTTAGCATGTATGGAAGCAAGCTATAACAAATATATGCTCTCATTTGCTAATGGCACACAGTTATTAATCAGACTAGACATAATCGTGCACACACACACACACACAGTATACATGAACACATGTTGTACCATGGTAATAACGGAGGACTTTTTTTAAAGCTGTGTAGGGTTATAGTATGATTACCACGTCCAGATAACAAAGCTACATCAGACGCATCAACAACTTGTAGATTTGGTGATGTCCCCTTGTCTTAACTTTCTTTATTCATATATATTTTTTTTCTCTCTCTCTCTCTCTCTCTCTCTCTTTCTCTCTCTCTCTCTCTCTCTCTCCCCTCTTGTATTATTCATGCCCCGCCCCCTCAGAAGCTCAGGGTTCTCAGGTTTCACCTGTGGAGCCGGATGACAAATTAAGACTCCTTCTAGAGCCGCCACAAGGAACTTCACTACCCCATCCCCCCTCCCCACACACACACACACACACACACACACACACAGACATACGTAGGGATCTACACCAATGCATACCCAGCCGCATTCATGCAGACTTCCCTGGTTGCTCTCTCTCTCTCCCTGCTGCTTCTGTCTCAAACACACGTCAGGCGTACACACCTGCGCTCTGTGGAGGACAGCGTGTCAGCAGCGCACAGTGTTGACTAAGAGGTAGTGTGTTACCAGTGGACAGAGAGCAGGGTAGAGGGAGGGAGAAGCAGGGTAACAGAGGAGAGAGAGTATGACCTACAGGCCCTGATCTTTGCCTCTCCGCCTAGGCAGGGCCGGGACGCAGTAAACGCTGAGCCCGTCGGACCGGTCGCCGTCTCACTTTTCTTCACTACTGCTTGTCACTGGAAGAAGAGGTGACTATGATGACGGATAGCGCTCTCAATGAGTGAATGTCAGGAATCTGACAGAAGAGGTTGTCTTTTGTGCAGCGCGGCTGAAGTAAAGGCTGGAGCGTAGAGGTCGTACAGGCATGTAAAGGCGATGTTTTCATATGGTTTAATCCATGGTGTCACTTGTAAGTTGCAGCTCCAAAAGAGTGACAATTATCACATATTATCTGAGGATCCATGTCTAGTCTTTGAGTATTTTGTTGAAGATTATAAAATACATTTTACAGTCCTTTGTATACTGTTGGCTCTACTGAGCTCATGTTTTGATCGAAGCATACTGCATGCTTTAGGTATTTGGATGGATGGATTTGCAGAGGTTGGTTTTGAATGAAATTAAATGAAAAAATTGGTAAAAATAGCAAAAATAGTTGTCAGTATATTTTATTTACAAATATAACATGTATATAAACACTGTACAGTTACCTCATTCTTACAGCTATCATGTTTAAGGTAAAGACACTCATTGAGTAAACTGGGTCAAGGTTTATTTCTGGAGACATCAGGTGTAGGTTAACCAAGTGAGTCGGGATATTCAAGTGTCCCATACACAACATGACACAGTACACTACACACTACATGCTCAAGGCTTTCTCTGTGTTTTATACTACACGGCAGAATATGTCTGTGTGTACATCATCTTACATATGTTTTGCTTCTATGTGCGTCATGGCTTGTGCTGCTTACAAAGTACAATGTGAGAAAACACAACACTGACCCTGTTTTTACGTGTGCTTTTAAGGGGTCTTCATGGGGACCAAACCTGAGACGTGTAGAACTGCTTTGCCCTGGGGGACCCATCCTCATACACACGCTGTCCCTGCATACTGTGACAACACACAATCAACCACGCATATCTAAACCAAGGAAGTCTAATATAGGTCAGACCACATGTGTGTATATTTATTTGCAGCATGTTTTGAAGTGTGTTTCTGCATGCTTATGAACCCTCTGATGTTGGCAGGTTATAATAACCACATTCATAATCCCTTGATCCCAAGTAAATCAAACTCCTCACAAGGCATTTTCTCCAACGATGTATTACAGCAAAGGGAAACAATATAATCTGTGAAATCTGTTGGTATATTGGGTAGAGCAAATGGTTGGTTAGGGCTTTTACTTAATTAGGGTTTCCACCTTAGTCTGGAAAAACGTATCAGTCTGGGAATTCTCAAGTAAATATCGGGATACCATTCTAACTAGCTGTCAGTTACTAGTAGATTGGGCTGCCTTTAACCAATAATAACAAGATAGCTGTGTTCCAATGGAACCCATGTTTGTGATTATGACATGGGAAACCCCATTAGAATTTCAGCATTCCTGTCACATAATACCCACCTTGATGCTGATTGGGCTTTTATCCAACTGGCTGCCAAATGGTTTTCATTTTTAGAGCTCCCAGACGGCTGTAAAGTAAAGTAAATTGAAAGGCGGCGCATACAAAATCAGGATGGCTGTGATGTCTCTGTGATTGTGTAATATCTGTGTGTATTTGTGTATTGTAAGGTTTTAGTGCCCAGCTTGGCCGGAGAGAGGGGGCATGGTGTGGCCCTAGCTAGCTGTCAGCATGCCAGCCAAGAAGGACCCCAAGAAGGACGCCAAGAAGGACGCCAAGAAGGACGCCAAGAAGGACGCAAAAAAAGGCGGAAAACCTGAACCACCTCCTCCTCCCGAGAAAAAGGAGGAAGAAAAGAAGGGGAAGGATGACAAGAAAGGAGGAAAAGATGACAAGAAAGGAGGAAAAGATGACAAGAAAGGAGGAAAGGATGATAAAGGTGGGAAGAAAGGCAAGGAGGAGCCCCCAAAGGGGAAGGGCAAAGATGATGGGAAGAAAGGGAAAGACAAAGGCAAGGGGAAGAAGGTGGAGTCAGAGTCAGAGGACTTTCTGAGTGATGAAGAGGAGGAGGATGATTTTAGCGATGAGGATGATGACGAGGACTCAGAGGAGGATTCAGATTATGACAGGAAAGGCAAGGGGCAGGGGGGGGGCAAGGGGGCAAAAGGAGGAAAGCCTCGTGGCAAACGGGGGGATTCTGACGATGAGGACGACGACGAGGAAGATGAAGATGAAGACGAGGATGAGGATGACAAGAAAGCCAAGAAAAAATCTAAAGATGGCCGCCACCATAAAGAGGACAAGTCTGATGCCAAAAAGGCAAAAGGAAAGAAGAAAGGAGTTGGACCTCCACCACCTCCAGCTAAAGAAATTCCAAAGAAAGGCCTGAAAAACATGTCAAAGATGTTCATGAAATTCTCTGGCTTCAAGAAGCGCAGGAACAGCAGGAGGAAGCTGAAGAGTACGTCCCGTTTGTTCCTTGGTCTCGGGAGGAGAAAGAGCAAACTGGCAAAAAAAAAACGGCGCAAGTCCATGCTGAAGAACACCTCCCGCTTCATGATGAAGTTCAAAGCCAGCAAGAAGAAAAAAGAGAAGGAAAAGAAGGAGAAAGAGGCAGCAAATGGCGGGAAGAAGCCTTCATACATGTTACTCCGCCTGGGAGGGAATGATAAGAAATCGAGAAAGGGTGGATTATTTAGTGGATTATTTGGGAGGAAGGATGGCGACGGCCCGGCAGATGACTTCAGGAACAGGGGTCTTGTGCTGGGCAAGATGGCAGGGGCCACCAACTGGCTGACCAAGCGCTTCCTATCTAATAAAATGAAAGCGAGTGCACAGGGGGGCTGGGGTGGACGCAGAGGCCACAGTAGACAGGATTACCATAATGATGGTTATGAGCACGGAGAAGATGCGTATGGCTACGATACTGGTTATCTAGGGTATGGTGAGGACCCATACGGGGCGCAGGGTTACTATGACGATGGAACCGGTGGCGCAGATTACCAGGACCTGGGTTACTATGAGGAGGAAGAGGGCTTCTATGATCCTAATGCTGGTTACTATGATGACGGGGCAGGGGACTACTATAACCCGTACGCGCCTGGTCAGGATTACAGTGGCAACCAAGAAGCTGCTTACTATGGCTATGAGCAACAACAGCCAGCAATGTATGGAGATGAGGGTATGGATTACTATGCACCAATGGGAGGGGACTATGGTCTCTATGGTAATGAGATGGGTGGGCACCTTGATCCTCAGGCCCAGGGTTTTTATGATGATGGTGGTCAGGGAATGTACTACAACGATGGACAAGATGGTTACTTTGATGATGGACATGCGGGTTACTTTGAGAATCCCTATGCTGACACAATGGGAATGCAGGGTGGCGTATCACCAGGCTACCAACTAAACTACAGTGAGGGAGGAATACCCTACCAAGACTACAGTTCCCAGCAGACCATGGGACTCCTTCCAGGCAACCAGCAGATGTATGGCTTTGGAGGGCAAGGCATGGAGCAGGTACAGGGCCTGTATGAGGAACAGTATGCAGACCAGGATCAATATGGAGATCAATATGATCCTAGTGGGATTCAGGATGGAGAAATGACATTCAGAGTTCCCAGGCCACAAGTGCGTTTATTTGGAAAAGATCGTCTTGATGTGCCAATGCCCCCATTACCTACCATGCCTCATGATCCCGAATTTGAAAACATGTCAGAAATTCAGTATGAAGACCAGATATCTCTTGCACCAGGCCAAGAACAAATGATGATGTTATCACAACAGAGGATGATGTCTCCCCAGCAACAAATGATGATGTCTTCACAACAAAGGATGATGTCACCTCAGGAAGAAATGATGTCAGCACAACAACAAATGATGATGCCTCCTCAGGATGGAATGATGATGTCACCACAGCAACAAATGATGATGTCACCACAGCAACAAATGATGATGCCTCCTCAGGATGGAATGATG
>JAODUH010065479.1:0-17097 GCA_027564835.1 Typhlichthys subterraneus
ACAAAGTTAGAAGTGTGTGTGTTAGAAGCCTGATAACGACCCACTAAGTTGAATCAGGTGTGTTGGAGCAGGGAGACTTCTAAATCATGCAGGGCTGCGGCTCTCCAGGACCAGGGTTCCCTACCCCTGGTCTAGTGGAAGGGATTCCCAGCTGAAGCATTGTGGGTTCGAGCCCCAGAGCTGGCCTACCTGTAAGCATCCTAAAATGCCTAACATTACCTGCTTTTGTAACGTTTGGAATTGTCACTTTAGATAAAAGGAATTGTACTCGCTTTAAGTCACTATAGATAAAAGGAATTGTAATCACTTTAAGTCACTTTAGATAAAAGGAATTGTACTCGCTTTAAGTCACTATAGGTAAAAGGAATTGTACTCACTTTGTCACTTTAGATAAAAGGAATTGTACTCACTTTAAATCACTTTAGATTAAAGGAATTGTACTCACTTTAAGTCACTTTAGATTAAAGGAATTGTACTCACTGTAAGTCACTAGATAAAAGGAATTGTACTCACTTTAAGTCACTTTAGATAAAAGGAATTGTACTCACTGTAAGTCACTTTAGATAAAAGGAATTGTACTCACTTTAAATCACTTTAGATTAAAGGAATTGTACTCACCGTAAGTCACTTTAGATAAAATCACCTGATAAATGACCTAACAGCAATTGTAATTAAAATATCAAATTCCATATACACCGTCAAAGTTGCTCAAATATTGGTACATTCGTCACTACTGGTTCATTACATACATTAGAAATATTTAAACTAATACATTTTCGATGCTGTGTATTGTGTGTGTGCACGTGTGCGTGCATGTGTGTCTCACCAAAGCCCAGCTCGTCCTGAACCCTCATCCTCTGGACGTGCAGGTTGGTCGGAACGAACTCCAGCTTGCGCTCTGCCTTCAGGTTGCTGGCCTTGAAAGACGGACCTGAGAGAGAGACAGATAAAGAGAGAGAGTAGAAAGGAGGGGGGGAGGGGGAGGGGAGGGGGGGGGGGATTAAGGGAGAAGGGGAGCGAGAGAGGGAACGAGAGAGAGAGAGAGAAGGTGTTGAGGAAGTCACACTCACAACATGGAGGCAACAGCAAGTCTTGTTGTGGTGCATAAATTGTATTGTTATACCGCTTCTAATTAGCAATATACCGATATTTAATTCGGTATATTTTCAAAAGAGATATAAAATTAGACAATATCGTTTATATCGATATAGTTATATTATGCGTTTATTCATTACTTTTTCAATTTGTTGGTCTCTCCCGCCATGCCTGCACTTGGCCAGAGGAGTGGAGTCAGGAGCGAGTGATTTAGTGCTCACATGTCAGCCTACTAACTCCTCTCGCACAAGTTGACACAGAGTTAGCATTTCAAGCGCACCTTTTTACTTTTTTCAGAGTAGCCAATGAGAGAGCAGATCCTGAGTCACATGCTCACTTTCCGTTTCTGACAGATACAGGTAGCCAGCTAGTATTACAAGTTACCGGTAATCAAATACAAATATAGCTGCAAAATTCACAAACTCTCTGCTATGATATCTGCATGTACAACTACAATTAATGTAGCTAAAAATAAAATAATTCACATTTCCGTCAGGTTTCCTGTTTTTTCGCCTCGCCTGAACATTTAGCCCACTTTATAGAAAGTACCGATATATATCATGTATCGGTATTCAACCTAAATATATCGGGATATCATTTTTGGTCCATATCGCCCAGCCCTACTTCTAATTGTGCTATCAATTTATATTATATACTATTATATTAAATACTACATAATATAATTTCTACACAATTACAACATACATGATCTAATATATATATGATGATAAAATAATGATAAAATACCAGGAAATAAGTGTCAATAACATAACAAGGATAGTTATATGTAGTGATATATATATATTTTTTTAAAGAATATAAAAGTTTTTGTTATCTTATCTGAATGCATACACACATATGCAAACACAAACAAAGGGCAACAGTGAGTCTACTTTGCAACTTAACTTAAACTGAATTCAAATTAATGCACACAGTTAGGAAAGCAATGTTCAAGCCTGATGGTTTCTTACACCAGTGTTTCGCAACCCTGGTCCTCGTGGAACCCTGCCCTGCATGTTTTAGATGTCTCCCTGCTCCAACACAGCTGATTCAAATGAATGGCTCGTTATCAGGATTCTAACGAGCCATTCATTTGAATCTGTGTTGGAGCGAGGCAACATCTAAAACATGCAGGGCAGGGTTCCCCGAGGACCAGGGTTTGGAAACACTGTCTTACACAAAACATGATTCCCAGTCTCTTCCTCAGTCACAGTGAGGATTACAGCTTAGTTTAACACAGGAATTGGATCGGCACTCTGTATCGGCCGATACCCAAAGCAGGTATCTGCATCGGTATCGGGACTGAAAAAATATGATTGTGCCATCTCAAGTCGTGGTCCATAAAGTGTATTTTTACATCTCTACTAATTGTGATTACATTGTATATATTATATACTACAGTATATAATCTCTACAACATTATAGAGTCAGCAAGGTCATTAAATACCACAGGTGGGTCATTTCTTGAAACATGAGAACGGCTGATGTTCTCAAAATGGCGGCGGCTAACCTCTGTAGTCGGAGAGGTCCGACAGCGTCTCCTGGTAGGCGAGTATTATGGTCTGGTACTGGGAGACAATCTGCCGACGGAGGTTCTCCCAGCACGGAGACAGCTCTCCCAGCTCCTCCAGTTCACACACACTGGGAAGGAGGGAGAGAGAGGGGGAAGAGAGAGGGAGTGGAGAGAGAGAATGAGGGGGAAAAAACTCAGTAAAACTTGCAGCATCATATAGGAATATTATACGTGCTCATACAGTGTGATTGTGCATCTGTCTGCGTTTGTGTGTGCGTGCATGTGTGCGTGCGTAGGCGTGCACGTACCGAGCAGCGTCCTCCTCCAGCAGCAGCCTGGTGTACTGGCGGGGCACATGCAGAGACAACACGCTCTCAGCCATCTGCTCCAACACACGCAGGTGGCTCCCCCCGGTGGTGGGGAGGCGGTACATCCTGGACATGGTGCCTCCAAACACTGGGCCGCGCGCACACACACACACGCGCACACACACACGCGCGCGCACGCACGCACACACACACACACACACACACAGGAACTCGTGAGCACGACAAGGGAGCTGTCAGAAACGTTCCACGTAACAACGTTGTGAATACCACAAGATAGGGGCGTTCATATGGACTCTCTCTCGTGAACGTGGTAAACACGACCCCATTTGAACACAGCATTACAGTACATTTGTCAGCAGAACAGCAGAAGAGATCATACACCGGTTGTCGTAGGCAACTAACATTGTTAGGATAATGACAGCAGCACGTCATCAGAACCAGTTATGCTACACATTTACAACATACATGATCTAATATAGACCACAACATACCAGGAAATAATTGATAGGTACCAACAAAATGCCAATAACATAAGGAGACATTTTTTGTCTTTTATGGTTAGGGGATAGAAGTATAGACAATACGAGTTTGTGTTATCTAATCTACGTGCATACACACGTGCGCATATGGAGCTTTCTACAATCATCTTCTGAAAGATGTGCTATTCTTAGTTTGAGGTGAATCCATCCCTCTCACAAAACCCCCAAAGACGGCAATCAATATCTTCCACCCAGATCACACAATGTATAGTTTACCAGCAAACATGAAGCCAAACAGAAGTGTAGATAATGCAAGACGGATAAAAAGAAGAAAATAGCAAATGACAGAGATGGGTAGTCTAGTTGGAATAAAATGTATATTGATGCTTTGATTTGTTTCTAGGGTTTTGTTACAGATCAATGCATACTGTATGGAACTGAAATGTCTATGACAGAAATGTGTGATATGTTAGGTAGGGATGGCACCGATATGATACTGAGATCGGAAATCGGTCCGATACTGACATAAATCGCTGGATCGGTATCGGTGACAATTGGTCAGTTGTAACCAATCCATGTGGCTAATCCAATTAAATGAATTTACACATGTAGGTCTACTGTCAAGCATCAGCCACGTCTAACCTTCCCAAGCTACACTATCAGCAGCAGGTTTCTAAAATACATTGAAGTCCTAAAATAGAGATTGGCCATGGTGATTTACTTTGCAACTTAACTTAAAACTTAATTTAACACTGGAATTGGATCAGTACTCTGTATCGACCGATATCTGTATCGGTAAACTATATCTAACTAAGTTTTCTAATCTTGTTTTTATATTTAAAATACAATTGTACTTGTTTGTAACTGAATTTCAGATACTGCACTGTCAAATGTGCTTATTTTAAGCATAAGCAAGCTTATAGCTAATATTTTTGCATTAGGGCATTATTGCATAGCATTTAAGTAACCCAGTTACACTGTAAAAGACAAAAACAAAGGCGCACACACATGCACACACACACACACACATTTCGGGGATACAGTATCACAAAGTACCTGAGCGCAAGAGGGTGTCTTTGCATAGTGAGGCGTACTTGGTCCGGACCCCCATGGACTCTGCTAGGCTCTCATCCACCGGCAACACCGTCTGCGCCAGTCACAGTGCAAACACATTCTTATCTACTGGCAAACGACAATTGGCTGCCATTTAAATCTCAGTCTTTTCCGTCCATCAGCACTTCGTCACATAGGCAGCTCTGTGCTGAACGCCTGATACATAGCTGTACATAACTGTAAGCTCGACAGACCTTTCTGAAAGCGGTATGGTCGTTTTTCATCTTTCATTCTTGCCATGATAATTACTATATTAACTTACTGTGCAATATATGGACAAAAATCTCAAGAATAATTAATTTTAATATTGCCTGTTGTATTTACATGCGTGTTGCTGACATATGACAGTCAGCCATGCTGTGCAGCGCTCCACACAAATATACTGAACTAAACACAGAGCAGACAGTGACAGGTGAAGAAAGTGTTCCTCAAGGTTTTAATAGGTGTTTTTCCAGACAACTGCATAATTCCAGCCAACTTCGTTTGGAAGAATTAATGTGAAAATTTTGTATTTTTTTACTTCAAGGTTTATTTTTAATACTTGAAATTGGTTTAACCAACCTTAACAAACAATCAATGTCACATTACAACAGCGGCACAACGCTGTTAAACAATCTTATTGTCAGAATCATGTTATCGCAATTATTTCTTGGACAATATATTGCCCAACAAAAATAGTTATTGTGACAGGCCTAACTTAGACTGTATATTTAATTCCGCAGTGCTTTATTTACTCAAATTTTCCCAATTTATTTTTAATAAGTAATTGTAATTTATTTTACAGATTTCCAAGATCTGCAACCAGACTTGTGTCGTTATTTTTCCCAAGCAATTCCTCTGTACAAGTTAAACGTAGGACTTGGTCATTGAGTTGGTCAAGACGTACGTACATTCGTCATGCATGTCAGTCAAAACACCTCTCTTGTCAAGTAGGCAGGTCTTGGCGCAGTTAGCCAGCACTGTGTCTTAGACTTTACGTAAAAGGCTGGCTCTGCGAGACTATTACAACCCCACCCAGAGTGTAGACATCCGCCACTTTTAAACTCCACCCAGCATGTAGCTATCCCCGATGTGCACCCCACCGAGCGTGTACGCTCTCCGGCATGTAGGCGTACCCGGCCGTTGATGGTGTCTGGCAGGCGAGCAACGGACGACCTCTGGTCCCTCCGGTCCTCTATCTGCCAGGCCGCCACCTTGATGTTCCCCACACACTCATTCTCCGCCGATCTGTCCATCCGACAAAAGGAGAAAACAAATAACGTCTCTCTCAAGTGGCATTAAGGTGCATAAATGTGGCGTCTTGATGCCACCCTCATCTCTTTATCTCACCCAAACGGAATGTTTAAAATCAGCCATAGTGCCGGTGGGAACCATTGAGGTGCCATTGGACCGGGACATTGGCCGGAGAATCGGAGCAGTAGGAGTGGTATTAAAGAGAGCTGAGCCGGGTCATGATCGAAGGAACAAGATCACAGGTAGAAATGGGTTTTCTCAGAAGTGGCCAAAATGGGTATTCTCAGAAGGGTGGCTAATGCTTTGGAAATTATTTTGTACCCTTCTCCTGACTGATATCTTACAACAATGAGATCCATCTGATGCTCTGGAAGCTCTCTGTTGACCATGGCTTTTGCTATGAGACGCAACTAAGAAAATGTAAGGAAAATTCTACTAGAACACCTGAACTTTATTTGTGATTAATCAAAGCCACTTTAAATGATGGCAGGTGTGTAATGACTTCTATTTAACATGAGTTTTAATGTGATTGGTTAATTCTGAACACAGACATCCCAAGTTATAAGAGGGTGTGCACACTTATGCAACCAGGACCAATATAAATATTTGTAAAGTTCTGCCATTGGCGCGTGTGCGCATGCGTGCGTGAATGCGTGTAACTGCGTGTGTGTGTGTGACGCGTGTTACCTCAACACTAGGTGTAACCTGTGGTTTTTGTCTTGCAGCAGCTCCTTGACAGGAAACAGCGCTGAGCCCAACATGTACATCTACATTGGGATGACACACACAATGGCTTTCACGTCAACACTTTTGGTAGGAGTTCTCTACGGTACAGTACATGCTAAGAGAGTATTTGAGTATGCAGCCCAAGATTGTAGTATCCGCACAGTGTTTTGCATTGTTGAGATTAGGGTTGGGTACTCTTCACATACCAATACGTGGAATTTGGTTTCTCGTCCTGTACTCAACAGTACCTTTTTTTCTGTACTTTACGCTCACCTAAAGTTTGAATGATTCATCGCCCATGGAGGCGATGAAACAATTTACTTTTATGTCTTCGGTACTAGCTGCAGGCGTCCTGCTAACTTCTTCTTAAGATATTACAAATATGTAGTGCTTGACAGGTTTTCCCCCTCAGGTTAGACCTGTCACCATGGCCAGCTTTGCATTTACCATCGCAAATTCTGCAGTGAGCTGTGTCTGTTATGAGAAGTGTAACCACATGTGGGTTTTTTTTTTTTACACACTGCATTCAACAAAACATACTGTAATTTTATACAAAATATTTAGTCATATAAGGGGGCACCTTCAGTCTCAATATATTTTTAACGATGTTCAATGATTATTATTTATTTGCATTTCACTAGCTTACAAAGCTCTGGCTCCGTAAATAGGAACATGACCAAAGTGGCTAACACCACTCACAACAACGCCCTTGGCATTATTTAATACTGCCAAGGGCATAATCCAGTACTTCAACACAGCCCTGGCTCCGTAAATAGAAACAAAGTATAAACAGAGTGGTGAACACCGCTCGTATCAACAAAGCCGTAGCACCACGCTTTGCTTCACAATGCATTACGATGTGTGAGGTGCCGCCGCGGAGGAGCGATATCGTTTTGATTTGAGCTCCAAGTTAGCAAGAATGGGGTGTGGGGGTAGAGCCTCACCGTGCCCTGCGAGCGGTCCTTCACGTCGTACACAGCCAGCTTGACCTGCGTCTGCTGACTGATGTTGGACTCCTGGAAGAAGGCGATGCTGCTCAGGAAGATGGGGTTAGCGGTGCCCTGCCGTGGGGAGAGGGAAGGCGTCAGGAGGGGGGGTAACCATCCAGGAATATGTCCGTCTGGTTCGTTTAATATCACTTGAAATGGCAAATACTGAGAGAAGACCGGAAGAAAGAAGCTAAACGTGTGTGTGTACGCCTTCTGTTTTCTATTTCATGCAGAGGTGTTACAGTGTCACAGGGTGACTTAAATAACATGCTATGCAAAAATGTCCTATCAAATATAAGTGCAAAACTATTACTTATGAGTGAGCTTACTAATGCTTACAACAAGCATATTTGGCTGCCAGCGCAGTAAGTGAAATTCACTTATAACTGCATATTTGCTTAAATGTAGTCACTAGATAAACTTGGAACGGAAAATATGGAGAGAAGACTGGAAGAAAAAGCAAAAAATAAATCTGAGGGCCAGCCGTCAGTTTGACAGATTACACTGAGCGAAATCTGCCAGTCTTGAAGCAGGACGCTGATTTCATGGTCTTTACTTGCATGTTGAATCAAACTACGCTGCGATCATGACTACAGTGAGTGCTTGTAATTGGCACGCTCGTTTTTAAAGCAGGGCATTGAGAACTAAAAAAGGTGCAGACACTGGCCCCCGCTAACGTGCAGTGATGTGAGGTATGCAGCCAGGAACTCTGCTATACACTACATGCTACAGTATGCAGTCTGTGTATGTTCCACATATCTCAGGTATAGCCTGTGCAGATTACAGTAGCCAAAATATTAACAGTTGAGCGTCATGTTTCTCTTAAACCGAAAGAAATTAGAGAAAGGAGAAAGTTGCTTCTTTTTACATACATCATGTGTCGTCAGCAAAGCGCGTCATCAAAAACCAACACAACATGTCCGGTGGCTGGCTGTGAATTATAACAACTGATGGTCCCTACTGCCCCTATAACACCACTTAAATCAATCTCATTGTGTCCTGCTAAACCGATGCCGTTTTGTTAGTGGGAAAAAACTACCGAAAGACGGAATATTTTCAACCCTGCCCGTCAAAATGGACGGACAACGATAGTCTACCGCAACCACTGGTGGGTGCATGTGTGTGTCTGTGCGTGCGTGCGTCTAACCTCAATGACCTCGGTCTGGGCGTGCTTCGTCCAGAAAGCTTGCGGGGGCGTGGTGCAGCTCGCTGCTACAAAACTGCTGGGTTTTCTATCCTGTGCTGGTGTAACTAGCTCCGTGCAGCCTGGTGGACGTGCACGCACACACACATGCGCACACAAACACACACACACAGTGAGTAGTCAAACAAATACACAGAAAAAAACAACAACAGCATAAACAGTTTATGGATTTATTGATCATTAATTCACATAAATAACGGATATCGTCACCTTCCTAAAATAATGGCCTGTGTCAGTTTTTCAGGTTTTGCAGAAAACACAAAAAGCTGAACCAAATATTGGCCATTATAGATATTATATACACATTATATTGTTGTTATTATTATACATAGGCTATCATACTAGCCAGATCTGTTCAAATGAGGATGTAGGCGTATTTACCAGAGGTGGCCAGCATCATGAGGACAAACAATATTTTTTGTCAAATAATGACTTAGGCCATTATTTTAGGAAGGTGACGATATGAAATTTTAAATAAACATTACTTACAAACACTGAACTCTAGCACAGGCTCATCTGGGTCCTGGCTATTTCCTGTAGTAGACAGGCAACAGTGAAAACATTTGGTTATAGAAGCAATAAATAATAACTGAAACAGGCCTGCACAGACAGCAACTACTTACAGTATAACAATAACAGTCTGAATTCAAGGCTTCATCTGAGATGGAACATTTTGGATTTAGATGTGCTTCCCCCTCAATAAGCTCTAGAGGGAGCAATTGAGGATATCGAAATCTACTGCAGATCTAGATACAGTACTGTATATACACTATATTGCCAAAAGTTTTGGGACGCCTGCCTTTACATGCACATGAAGGTGAATGACATCCCGTTCTTAATCCGTAGGGTTTAATGAAGTTGGCCCACCATAACAGCTTCAACTCTTCTGGGAAGGCTGTCCACGAGGTTTAAGAGTTTGTTCATGGGGATTTTTGACCACTCTTCTAGAAACACATGTGAGGTCAGGCACAAATGTTGGACGAGAAGGCCTGGCTCACAATCTCCTTTTTAATTCATCCCAAAGCTGTTCTATCGGGATGAGGTCAGGACTCTTGGCTGTGCAGGCCAGTCAAGTTCCTCCACACCAAACTCACTCATCCATGTCTTTATGGACCTTGCTTTGTGCACAGTCATGTTGGAACAGATAGAGGCCATCCCCAAACTTCAGGTACGGTCAGGCAAGTACCGTTCCCCCGGCAACCGCCAAACCCATACTCGTCCATCGGATTGCCAGACAGAAGCGTGATTTGTCACTCTAGAGAACACGTCTCCACTGCTCTATTTTCCAGTGGCAACGTGCTTTACCCCACTGCACCAACGCTTTGCATTGCACTTGGTGATGTAAGGCATGGCAGCTGCTCGGCCATGGAAGCACATTCCATGAAGCTCTCTACGCACTGTCCTTGAGCTAATCCCGAAGGCCACGTGACGTTTGGAGGTCTGCAGCTATTGACTCTGCAGAAAGCGACTTCTGCGCACTGTGCGCCTCAGCATGCCCTCTGTGGTTTTATGTGGCACTATCACTTCACGGCTGAGTTTCTGTTGTTCCCAATCAATTCCATTTCGTTATAATACCACCAACAGTTGACCGTGGAGTATTTAGTAGTGAGCAAATGTCACGGAAAGGACTTATTGCACAGGTGGCAACATATCACAGCGCCAGGCTTGAATTCAGTGAGCTCCTTAGAGCGACCCATTCTTTCACAAATGTTTGTAGAAGCAGGCTGAATGCCTAGGTGCTTGATTGTATACACCTGTGGCCATAGAAGTGATTGGAACACCTGAATTCAATGACCAAGTCGGATTGGGACTTTAAACTTACAATGAGGAATTTGTTGGAAAACTAAATGACAGGACTCTGGCTGTTTACATGTTTTGTAAATCTATAAAATTAGTAGGCTATGGATAGCTTACTGCTTAAAATAAATATACAATTTTAAATGAGTAAATAAAGCAGTGCACTAGAGTTGCATCGGAAATTATGGATACATGCTTACATACAATGCTAACAGACCATCGAAATCAACAGGATCACTTCCTAAAAGTCGGAGAGTCCCGTGTCGACCTTACAGACGTTCAGCACAGAATTGCTTTGTTTACGTGATGCAGTGATGAAGGATGGAAGAGGCTGAAACCACACACATTTTAGAGAAAAAAAAAAAGAATAATTCGAGGCCTGGTTCACAAATGAGTAGCAGCTAAGCAACAGGCCGACTCAACTGCCTTGTTACGCCCACTTGGAGGCCATCTGTGGACAAGAAGCTAGTTTATACCACATGGGTGGGGAAAATAAACTGCTAAACAGTATGATATGTATGTGTGGGAGCCTTTGAGCTCTGTTAGATAACACAGATTGCTTAGTACTAAGAAATCTGACTGTGGACACAGGATATTGCTAAGAAAAGCATGACATAACACCCCTTGGTTGCGTTACAACGCACCCCCTCGCTTGCAGTTCAGAAACACTGATGTTTGAAAGTGTCCCAACTGTCCCATAAGGTCTAGGGTAAAGGTCTTCACGGGGTCCTCCGAAACCACGGGTCCAATGTTTTGGCCCGTGAAGACCTCTTGTCTGCTCTTGGAGCAGTGACAGAGAAGCATGTGTCTATGTAAGGGCAGTGTGTGTGGGGAGGGGGGGAGTGGGGGTAGAGGGCTGCTTACCACTCAGACTACACTGCAAAAAATACCTTATCAAATATGTGCAAATTTCTTAGTTATGAGTTTAATACTGCTAAAAAAAAGTAAAGCTGCCAATGCAGTAAGTGAAATTCACTTGATATGATTTCTTAAATTAAGTGACCAGATAAGCCATTTACATTAGGAACTAGAAACTTGAATCTAGAAACAAGATTATCACACAAAGTTAGATTTAGCACACGCTCTGGGACTTTTCAAACACTAGCACCCACAATGCACCTGTGACGCTAGTAACCACAATGTGGCGCTCTGGCTGACTTAACGTTCTGATTTGTCCTATTGTCCATTCGTATGTGAGGAAGGTTGATTGTAACCAGAGCCATGGAAAGAACAGAGTTACGCCATCTCCGTTCACTCCAATGGACCGTTTTACCCTATACATTTTATTTTAAATGTAAATCGGTGCATTTATTGACTACTAATTACCAAAAAATTAAGTATTATTATAATAATATTCAAACTGCCCACCAAACACTTCCGGGAACTATTGTGTCACTCCTCATGAACCATGTGACTGTTGATAATTTCAAATTAGTAATTTAAAATAATGAGTAATTAGTCATTTCCATGGCTCTGGTTGTAAAGTATTCGCACCGCCTTGAATGGACGGGATCCAGACTGACACTGACATCGCTGCCGAGTTTAGGATGGTTATCGCGAGGCTACCCACAATGCACCTGGGGCACATTGGTGCCAGCTCTGCCAAGCCCGACTGCTCACCTGCGAGGGCCAGGCCGATCATCTCGCTGGATAGCTCGAAGGTGTTGGCCCTGTACACCGACCACGGCCGCTGGGGGCGGGATCCTCGCTCCGGCCTGCCCACCGCCATGGCCCCCGGTGAAGGTGGGGGCGCCGTGGGGTGGAGGAGCTGGCCAGCGCCGGCAGCCTCCTGCTTCTCCTCCTCTTCCGTTTGTTTGCTCTGGCGGTCACACACTGCCGTGTGCTGCGGCACCGGTCCTGTGTCCATCCACGGCTGCACCGGGAGAGGAGAGAGAGAGAGAGAGAGAGAGAGAGAGAGAGAGAGAGAGAGAGAGAGAGAGAGAGAGAGAGAGAGAGAGAGAGAGATTGGAGGGACGGAGGAAGAAGAAGGATACAGTTAGATAAAGCACAGTCTGACAATCCCACTTTTAGTTTGTACTGTATTCCTTTTTCCTCGATTGTATAGTCTGCGAATGTAAGTTACGGTAATACAAAAAAAAGATCTGGTAATTCTACACAGACACAGCTCTGGCAACGTAAATAAAGTTGCGAACTAGGCTCCGCAATGCGTTTCCAATGTGTCGGGCGGCTCTACCGCCAGAGAGTTTTTGATGTGAGTTCAAAGTTAGCAAGGGTTCTCGAGAATGACAGACCATGCCTTAACACACCTTAACGCCTTGTAGCACGTGGATTGGCAGTTCCAAGACGTCTCCATCTCCTGCTCCAGTTTATTAAAGAGCAATTAGCCTATTTGCAGTGAGGCTGAAGGCACAGGGGGCCTTTACTGGCACGCATGAAGGAGAACGGTGGTCTAGTTTTGGGTAGGGACGGACAGAAGGCGTCCACATTCTATTTTTGTGGAGTACAAATGTGCTCTAGTTTTGATGGGACGGCATACATTTTCTCTGAAGCTGCTAAAGCTGCGGGGTTTTATAGGAATATACTACACAGCAGCATTAGAGGCAATGTCTTATTTGACAGCTAACTCTTAAATTAAACGCTATTGCATGTTTAAGAGTAAGGTTGATCACATCTAAACCTGGAAAGCCTCTCCATCTAAGTTTATCATTGTTTTATCATTAGTTTATCAGTGTTTTCAAACTTTTTTATCACAATCTCAAATAGTGGTTCAGTAATTACTCCCTTTTACAATATGATCAAACTTTATTAATTATATTAAAATATGATAAATAATAATATATTGCAATCTTGCCACCACCCATAAAAGCATGTGGTGAAAACCACACGATCAGTAATTAGGAACTTAACTATTTAACAGTCTCATTGTCTTGATTTGCACACAAATTTTATATTTTAAAAACACACTTGCACACACGTCCCCAAGAATTACAATTAAAACTTCTTTCTGCTTTCCTTGAAAGTTAATGCTATTGCAAGCTAATTGTAAGATAATACTAATACACTTTGTGTCAAATTCACCAAATATCTCTGTGCCATATCTCTGTGCATGCTGAAAAAATAATCAGATACTTCTACAGCCCTGGCACCGTAAATGGCAACATAAACAATGTGGCAAACACCACTGACAGCGAGCGTTCTCGATAATGACTGACATTTTCTTTTGGTTTGAGCTTTTAACCCGATTTCATACGGAATAATTTGGTCTATGTAAACGCAGCTGATCACTCTCCAGGATCAGGAATGACTACCAGTACCACTGTCGCACACTATGCATTGCATTTTTCCCTGCAAAGTGCAGCAACAGAGCGGTATATAGTACTCTCGGTGTGGTAAAGGTGCTTTTATTGTCACATACACATAGCGAAATTCATCCTCTGCATTTAACCCGTCCCTCAAGGGAACAGTGGGCAACTGCTGTGCAGCGCCTGGGGACCAACTCCAGATTAGAGCCAGTGTCATTGGCCAGATGGCACTGGCTGGAAAGTGAACCTAACATGTTTTAAGATGTTTTTAGATAGTGGGGGAAACCGGAGCACCCGGAGGAAACCCACGCAGACACGGGGAGAACAAGCAAACTCCACACAGAAAGGCCGGGATGACCGGGGTTCGAACCTGGCCACAGTGCTATCCACTGGGCCACCGTGTTGGCTGATTTGAACGGCCAGAGCTTTCAGACTGAGGCATCTAAATCCGTTTGGAATCACATTTCAAACCACCTTAAAATGTGGTTTGGGTCCGATTTGGAAAATCGTATGATTTAAAGTAATTTTCTGCTGTTCAAACTTGCAAAAATCATCAAATCTGGATACAATCAGTATTTGTGATTGGAGACAAACTAATGCTTCTGCTCCAATAAAATGCATACTGTATAAAACACCCTGTCCAAAACAGGAGCGTGTAAATGACACTGTCACAGTAAGTTATAAAAGATTGGATACATCACATTTTAGACAATCTGAACATGGATATGTCTAGAAAGTAATTATAGGAGACTATTATAGGAGTGTTCATTATGCCAAATAGTTCATTTCCAGTCTCAGGACCACACAGAGTCCATTTTCCACTCCCGACGCCAAAAGAACCATGTTTGACAGTCCTTTTATTTACTGATAGTATCGGCCGAGATCTGATAATCAACCAGTGTGTTAAATTAACGAGGAGGACATGAAAATACAACAAAATGCTCATCTGCCAATCTATCATTGTGTACAATGTTTCCATATTAGGGTGCACCTAATTCAAGCCTGGGTGAGCAAATGTGTGTAGGTACAGTAAGTCCTACTGTGGCAATGTAGATTTGTTAGCCAAATAATGCAGACCAGATCTGTGCGAGTGTGTGTTTGCACACTCGCGCAGGGTTGGGTAGGTTACTTTTGAAAATCCATTCAAAGCAATGTGCTGCATTGGCATGTTGCTCAGATTAAAGTAGGATTTTTTTCGAATTATTGATTGTTAACGAAAGTTTAATAAGAGATTGCTTTAAAAAAAAAATTATATTTGAAAGTTGTCCTAGAAGTAATCAAATTTAAATTGAATTTAATGATTCCACTATTTTAGTTTTAGTAACTGTAATGGATTACAATTACTGTTTTATTCAGATTACAAGTATCTAATTATTACATCTACTCAATTACTTCCCAAATCCCAAGCCTGCGAGCGCACACAAAGTTATAAATAAAAAGTTAATTTTTGAATACTACTGTTTGGTGTTTGGGGTAGCAGTTTGGGTGTAAAGCATTAGGACTCCTTGTTAGTGGCTGGTGATCTAAATAGAAGACAGTTTAATGCCTAAAGATAGAGTCAACTGGTGGTCAACTGGTAGTCAACTGGTAGTCTTCTGCAATGTGGCGCTGAGGTTGCGTGTGTGTGTGTGATGTGGGGTGATGTGGTGATAGGCTGTGTGTATTCAAGGGGTCTTGTCGAGAGAGACAGACCATAAATGGTGAAATTCTGTTTAACGGCAGTATATCCAGACCTCTAACTGGATACAAGGCATTTAAACCGTGTGTGTGTGTGTGTGTGTGTGTGTGTGTGTGTGTGTGTTTGTGTGCGTCTGCCTTCTGTAAGTTTAAGATATGTTTTACAGGAAATTACACCCTGTGACACATAAACACAACCAGTTTGTATAATATATTGTCGGGTTAGACGCATCGAAACTAAAATTTATTTTCTACATGTTTGGAAAATAAAGCTCTTGTCTGAAAAGTCAACCATCGGTGAAGCGATCACTAAACACAGATGGTTAAATGAAGGTTAAGAACTCTTGTGGCCAGTCATTATAAACACAGTGAACTATGCTCAGCCCCCAGTCAAACTGCAAGGCAATGTCTGCATCTAAGTGGGGAGGTAAGAGATCTTTATAGAGGAGTTCACATCCACTGTCGGGCTTTGCTGCTGAGTTAATAAGGACGCTGGCATCTCTACGCTGAAACAAACTCCTAAAATAAGTGAATGGCAGTATTACAACAATTATCAGGGGAAAAAAACATGACAAAACTGACTGTCTGACTGACTGACTGACAGGGTGCGTGTGTGTGTGTTGAGAGTAAGAGAGACACCCAGAAAGAGATATAACTGAATCCATACCTGATCAATAAAATGCAAGAAAAGTGGCTCCAGAAAGAAAAAAAAGAAAAGCCTGTGTGTGTGTGTGTGTGTGTGCGCGTGCATATGTACATGCGTTGAGTGCATGTGTGTGTGCATGCATGGACCATCTGGGCTCAACATCTCAAAAGGAGCATGAATATATATTTTTTTTGTTCGGGTGAGGAGCAGCTGTGGTCCTTTCACATTAAAATAAGCATCGCCAGCACATGCACGCACACACACGCGCACACACACACACACACACACACACACCCTGTTAGGTACCGTTTGATTTTGGAAGCACAAAACAGGTTATCTGCTTTTTACAAAGGGATTATAATACAACTCCTTAATTAGGAGGACCGTACAATAATTGTGCTTTACAGGAACACTTGAAGGCAGGGTCAGTCACTCTTGCTAACTTCGAGCTCAAATCAAAACAGTACCTCTCCGCGGTCCCCCGCGGCGGCGTCTCACACGTCCAAATGCATTGTGAAGCAAAGCGGTGTTTGCCACTTTGTTTATGTTGCTATTTATGGAGCCAGGTTTGTGTAGAAGTATTGGATTCTTTTTTCAGCATACACACAGAACGGTAAGATAGCGAAATGTGAGGAGATATTTGTTGAATTTGACAAAGTGTGTTAGCTCTACCTGTAATGCATGTTTTGTTTATCTTTTCTGTACAGTAACCTCACCACAAGTATTCTGCTGACATCTAGCTACGATTATGACATGCTACTGGTTAAATATCATCAAAAGACGAGGGCATGTCTGTTGTAGTTTTAATCTTGTGTGTTAGCAATGGACCCAAAAATGAAAGGGAAACCTGTGACAATGCTGCTTAATGAAGAGCTTCCTCGTTTATTTATTTTCTAGAAAGTACCAAAGGTACCATATTTACTGTACTGTAAGTAGGGGTGCACGATATTGATCAAATGTGATATTGTGATATTGATCATGAAAATTGCAATATCGGTATTAATTTCGATATTTTAAAATCACAAAGGTTATG
>JAODUH010065490.1:0-17097 GCA_027564835.1 Typhlichthys subterraneus
TTCCTATTCCCACCTGATATCTTAGAATATACCATCAAAATGGTTCCTGTTCCCACCTCATATCTTAGAATATACCATAAAAATGGTTCCTGATCCCCCCTCATATCATAGAATATACCATCAAAATGGTTCCTGTTCCCCCCTCATATTGTAGAATATACCATCAAAATGGTTCCTGTTCCCCCCTCATATCGTATAATATACCATCAAAATGGTTCCTGTTCCCACCTGATATCTTAGAATATACCATCAAAATGGTTAATGTTCCCCCCTCATATCTTAGAATATACCATCAAAATGGTTCCTGTTCCCCCCTCATATCGTAGAATATACCATCAAAATGGTTCCTGTTCCCCCCTCATATCGTAGAATATACCATCAAAATGGTTCCTGTTCCCACCAGCTACCAGCCGTGTCACAGGTATAAAATCTGCTTTATAGCAGTTCATGTTAACATTCAGTGTGTACATTCTTGAGATGACAAATATTTATTTATTATTCATCTCAATTCCAAATTTCTCCAATTAATCCTTAACTAAGACACATTATCAAGAATCATTTAAATTTTCTACTATGTAAATGTCATGTCATCAATTACACTATTTTATATTTGTCCATATAGCCATCATAATGTGTTTGTGATTATATAATAGTACAATTATATTGTCATACATTGTATTATATATGCAAATATATATTATATAGAACCTTATTTTTCTTCACATTCAATGTCCTTGAATTTCAATGCATGTATAAATATAAATCTCAGATGTAATATTTTTATGTTGCCTTTTATGATCAAAGTGCTCTAAATAAATATTTTATTATAATTTTTATTATTATTATTATCATTATCATAACATGCAGGTTTGCACACACACAAAAACATAATTGACAATTACAATATTAATATTCCTACTATAAATGTTTCATATAAGAATGTTAAATATCCTAAAACCTGTGATATTTTAATTTTCTTTCGTTTTCCTCCTGTTTAGGGTTTGCTGTAATTATTGATAATTGCATTGTGTATTTGTATTCGTAGTTATTTTCAACATTTAAACAATATATTAATTAATTTAATTGCTGTGATTCTAATCACGGGTTTGTCTGTAATAAAGCCCCCGACCATTAGGCGGCGCTACAGGTTTGATCAGACTGCTCTCAGTTAAACAAGCGTCATATACCTTCTTTCAACGCTCTGCTGGTATTTCCATTTTAAAAGCAGACGACAGAAGCAGAGGGAGAGCATTATCCAAGGTAATTGGCTTCCAAAATTAACAAGCGAATCTTATAAATTGATTTTAATTCGGATTAGGGAAAACATGAATAGTTATACAGCCGTCCTGTTTGAAACTGCGTGAAATATCATGTTGACTTCAGCTCGCATGTGATTTAGTTGTAGCTAGCTGGCTAGGTTGTAGCTAGCTAACCAAGGCGGTGCCGGTGAAAACGGCCTGCAGCTAGTCCAGAAAATATCTTTATTTCCATCGCTTTATCACTTGGACTAAGTTAAAACCACACGGCTGGTTGTTTTAAGTACCACCACAAGCTCTGATGCGAGTTGACGATAGACTTGTTTTGTTAGTCGTTAGCACGTTGTTGAACTTCACCAGGTTTACTGTAATGAATGTACTTGTTATCGTATTAATCACTTCGGGGAAAAACATTCTGGTGTTGAATGTCTTGTGAATATCTACATGCGCCGTTTATGAGCGTCAATGCCACGTTTTAACAGACTTGATCCACACGCAAATGTACCAATACTAAGCGTCATGGCGTTCTCTATTGCACCTTGTTCAATGTTAAGTCATCAACCATAGTCAAAGTTGTTTTGGTCATACGTGCCGATTATTGGAGTCCATACTTAAAAAAGAAAAGGTTTTATTTACCGTACTTATTTGTATTAATGTATCGTCACTAATAAAACAAATAGCTACACGTCAGTATTGGTGATAATACTAAACGTAATGGTATTCCCTGCTATGCATTAAAATAGCAGCCAGAAGTTGCTGTCATTACATTACATCATAACAACATCCTTCCATAACACCATAACAACCGTAAGGCGTGATGCTGAAATGATGCATATCATTTTACACATTTGCGTAACGGGTGAATTATAATAAGCTCTGGTCCGCAGAGAAGGGCCATGGCTCGCGGGCAGCAGAAAATCCAGTCCCAGCAGAAGAACGCTAAAAAGGCCGCCGACAAGAAGAAGGGGCAGGCCGCCGACCAGAAGACCGCCGCCAAGGCAGCCCTAGTACACACATGTCCCGTCTGTCGGGTGAGTTGGGCACAGGGGAGTCTCAAACATTGTTGAATAACTCACAAGTTCACTGTAATGATCGTTTATCATATTTATCCCTTGAAGAAAATGCGCTTTTTGTTGTTGTGTGTGTCAATGTGTATATTATGTTTTAAAATAATGTACACAAATGTACGTTTTTCAAATCTGTCTCCAGCCACATGCTGGGCTGATGGTATTATTTTCCAGCAGCACTGTAGGTTGGGTCAGTTTTCATAGTTAAAGGGGTTGGTGTTCTAGATCAGAAGTCTTCAACATTTTTCAGACCAAGGACTTCTTGGCTGACACATAGCATGGTATCAAACATTTCAATGCCAGGCCAACAATAGTGTGTAGGGTGATTTCCATGTAACGTGGTCTGTAAAGCCTGTTCAGACTGTAATGTGATTCAGTGCGATATAAATGAAGCTGACTTGGCTAGTATACTGCATTGCTTTTATTTGTAAAATGTACTAGTGGTGTTTCATTGTTCTCGTTAACACCTTGTCGCATGTCTTTCCTCCCAGACTCAGATGCCTGACCCGAAAACATTCAAGCAGCATTTTGAGAGCAAGCACCCCAAGTCAACCATGCCCCCCGAGCTGGTCGATGTGCAGGCGTGAAGCAGCTCTGGCTGCAGAGGTAACGCTGACTATTACTAAACTGTGGTATCCATTCCAATGCACTTCTGTTTATTTTAGGGATGTGCACGGATATATTGATCGTAAATATGTATCGGCTGTGTTGACCGTAACCGAAAAATTAGATAATATTCACAGCTGGCAGTGGCCAACGTTCATCTGTTGTGTTGCATTCATTTGCACTAGCTAAGTGGTCCAATGGAGATCCAAACGGTGATATTATAATACTAACAACAGTCCACTGCCTGGACATAACTGGCATGGAGTATGAGGGGAAAATAAACGTTGGCCGTGTGGGAATATTTCACAAACATCGGCTATAGGCCAAATTGTTTACTTTTAAACATTGTATTGGCCCAGCATTTTCCAAATCGGTGCACCCCATTTTTATTTATTTCAATGTCATACTGACATGCTGGATTAATATCAGTTTGTGTCAAGTTTGTACGTAGTAAATAATTTATAGAGAATTTTTTTTAAAGAGTAAAGTAATGATTAGGGGAAAACTATTAATGTGACTATTATTAATAATAATACATATTTTACATAGTTAATTTCACTTTATTTTCATAGTAACTATTGATTAGACACCTTGCCTCTGCTTACATTAATGAAACAGCCGAGGAGTACATGTATTGTTTATGATTGACATGACGGTTTAACGGTGTACTGTGCACATCAGACTAAAGCTCTATTTGGTTCTCCAAGCCTCTGACATTGAGTTGCTAACACGCCTTTCCATCAGAACTGTATTTACTATTAAAACATCCTTTACTTTGTTGTTCCGTTCCAGAAACCCGGTAACCACGGCTACATTATGCTGATCATGGACATGGGGCATTAACAGACAAAATGGCGGCCCTGAGGGAATGTATATTAGTGTGTGTATGTGTTTGGGAGTACAGATGACAACACAACCTCAATGAAGAGGGAGACATACACCAGCACCCTGTTATTGATTCTTTTTTTTTTTCCTTCTTATCTTAATGTGATATATTTATTTTGTGTACAGCCACCCAAACAGTTATACTGTACGTACTTCAACATTGTTCCCACGTAGTCAGCTTTGGGTAACATCTTGATTTGACTAAGTCTGGAGTAAACTTTGTTGTACAGTGTGACCTTTCACCTGCTGCTGTTGGGCAGGATCCAAAGATTTGTATTCTGAGAAACCTTCACACTTGGCTGTTGACACTAGAAACTCACATGAAACCACCGTTTCATGAAATAACGCATCGGCTTTGCATTCTCTGCTGCTCTAAGGTGTCGAGGTTCTTCTGCGCCAGACAAAACCGTACCAAAAGCCACCCAGTATTTATTTGTGTGGTTCCCCCATTCACTGAGATCCTTTCCTTATGGGTGTAGGTGAAGGTACTGGCAGGCCCTGTTTGCTTTCCAGTTCTAACACAAGTATTTGTATTTCTACCCAGTATTGTAGTTTGAATATTCTGCATATTAAGGAAATGTAAAACGGACAAAATTACTCATTTGATTACATGCCAAAATGTCATAGCCTAGTTTTGGTTCCTAATAATATTTGACAAAAAACATGTTTAATTTTGCTTTTTACCCTTTACAATAAATTGAGCAATGAATTAAAAGTAAATAACATTGTGTCAAATAATTTTGTTTCTTTCTTACTGATACTTGATGAATTTGCCTGAAATGTGTATTAGCTTGCCATCCCTCATACCTTTTTAGGGATGCATACAAGTCTAATCTCATAGTTTTGACAGTCAGACTGATTGACATTCCTATGATGAAATGAGAGCCATAAATGGCTACAATAAACCTGTACAACAGTCATTTAGCCATGATTTAGTTTAATGTACTCTCACTATAAACTCAATAGAATAAAACATAATAGCCGTGTACAAAAATATCTATTAACTCTATGGAACATATGCTTTTGAATATTTATTGCTAGTTACCAAGACATGTTTCAGCGGTGTCATTTAGAAACATCGGTGTCTAAATACTCAAAATGGCCAATTATATTGATTACATTTCTGAATAGTAGTGGCACATATCGATCGATATGTTAACAGCTATGAGTACTTCCCTACTGTAGCTCATTACTGCAAGACAATCCTCATTGAAATTAGACTACATTTAGTTGTGATAATAGTCCCACTCTTGTTACTGCGCCCTGAGGGGCATTCGGATTCTGTGAACATTCAAGCAAATGTTTGCTTTGAACTCAGAAAATTGGAACGTTTTGTGTAAACATTACTAATTATTAGATTTAAACGATATGTCCATGTGCATTCGCCATGAACTACCTCCTCAGCCTGTTTGTGTGTGTTCTCAGCAAACAGAAAACTGAACGTTTGCCAAGTTGAACGCACCTCTGGTGTCTACAGTCACAGTATGAGAGTTTCACGTGAATGTAAGCGACGTTCCCGCCAGTCGCTCAGCATCGTAAGCGCCTTGCCTACCATGTTGTTCCTAGCACCATATACGTCTTGGCCAACAGTCGCCCAGCACCATAGACGTCTTCACCACCATGTACTCAGCGTCGTAGACGCCTTAGTCACAATGTTGCGCCCAGCTAGCATCACAGGCATCCGCACGTCTTCACCACCATGTTGCGGTGCTTCTTCAGGATCACGTTGTTGTTGTCATCGTAGAAGAGCACCGAGATGGGGCTGAGCTTGGTGGGCGCGCAGCACGCCTTGGGAACCTCCTCCGGCTTCAGGAGGTGAACCTGCGGGGAGGGGAGGAGATGGGATGGGGCATTTAGCCGACAAGCATTTTCAGGGTGTGTAGACTTTTATATCCACTGTACATAATACTTAGAGTGGGAACCCTGCAGACAACACCATAAGCACAGCCTCATGGTTTGGGAGGTTGTCTCCAAGTGACCGCTTTGTTCCAAAGTCCTTATTTATTAAATACAAGTGTTATAAAGGTTCATTGCTTCACAGGAGGAAAGCACACAAGTAAAAACCTGTGTACATATACAGTATATTAGAGATATGTCCCTAGAATTGGTAATACTTTAGAGAGCTAGAAAAATCCTTGATGAAAATACGAAGCAGTTGAGCTCAAGATAGTTCTCTGAGGATCTTCAAGACATCTAGGAGCCCAACCTAGCTAGCCTGCTCATGTGTGAGTGTTTTCCCCTACTGACCACTTGCTGGATGAGGGCGTGGTTGGTGGCGTTCATGCAGGAGCCCAGGGGGTAGAGGCACTCTCCATCGCAGTAGTAGGCAGAGTACCCCGTGGGGGCCAACACCCAGTCCTAAAGGCAACAGGGTTTGCTTTATTCAAATTGCTCTGTTACAAATGCAGCCATAACCCATAGTATAAAACATATAGTAGTTTATGAGGTGGGTCCACCCAAACAAAAGGGTTTTTCAACACTGGGGAATCAGCTAGTGTCCCTTTAATTCTTGTTAGATGCAAAAGATGTAACAAACAAAGGAATTACTACACCACCACCCCCTTCTTTCTTAATATAATTTGGAAACTTTTGTGCCTGTGGAATGTGGAACAAAATGGCTGCACGTGGAGACGAGGGGCATGCTAACCTTCCAGCCCAGGTCGCTGAAGCTGACGTAGAGCTCATGCTTCTTGCACGCCTGCCGTCCGCTGGTGGTGTGGGCGTGGTCTGGAGAGACGAGACATTTAGCTGCAGGTCTGAGTGATGATAGTGTTTTAATAAAAGCAAACAAAACAAGTGAGCGCAAAGCGAGGGCCGTTTTGCAACCGGCCATTTATAATGATAATCAAGCTGCACTTCTGAAGTATTGTAAATAAAAATGTGAATTCTGACTCATACGCATAAATAAAAATAAATGTTATGAGGACTCACTAATACAAGTGGCAAGCAAGTTTAAAGGAGTAGTCAGCGATATAGAATGCAGAACGGACCACTAGCAGACCGCAAGGAGATATTGTCTGAATTTGACAAAAGGTGTATTAGCTGACTACCGTACTGTTAATACAGCCGCAGAAAAAGAGACCACAGCACATTATACAAATGTTTTATAGTATAAATATTCTTTAAAGGTAAAATAAAAAATAACTAATATGTAATATTAAAAACATAATAATCAGAAAATGTATATTACATGTAAGTAAAAAATATAAACAGTAAAAATGTGAGAAACTGCTGCAGTGGTCTCGCACTGTCTTCCGTGGCTGCACACACGTTATGATAACTAAATACAGTGTCAAGCGCATGCTAGCGTTACCGTGGAGGCTGGGGACGGGGAGGTCGTATTTGGGCTTCTTCTTGCGGGGGTGCGGCCTGACGGCCCTGGGAGGCCGGCAGGGCACCTGGCTGGCCCTGAAGAAGGTCACCATGAAGGGCTGCTTGGAGCGCGGCCCCCGCCGGCCCACCAGCCCGATCCAGCCCGCAGACAGTGACCGGTCTGGCAGACGGACACAGGTAGGTCAAGAGGTCGGACGAACAAACACACAAAAAAAAAAAAACCACAAACAAAAAAAAAAATACAAAAAAACACAAACAAAATAAATAAAACACTAACAAAACAAAAAAAACACTAAGAAAATAAAAATTTTAAAACTAAAAAAAAATTTAAAAATACACTAACAAAAATAGAAAAGAATATTAACAACAAAATAAATCTATTAAACACACTAACAAACGAAAATATAACAATCAAATAGAAGCCAACAAATTAAAAAATAAACAATCATACAAAACAGCCACACGTCTCCCATCTGTAAACTCCCACTGAATTCAAGAGACATTTTACCAGTGCGGAGGCACATTCAATGTGTAGAGAGGTGACCTAGGTCACAAACCAGTTCCAACCGGTTATGCTACGATATCAAATGTTCCTGATAGTGTGCGTACAGGAGTCAGGGCCACAAGGTCGTCTCGTACGTGTATGTGATACGGAATGATATTATATGTATGAAAAGCACAGCTACGGATGAGACTGAACATCTGTAGCTGTTCCCCTAGATCAGTGGTCCTCAACCCTGGTCCTGGAGTACCCCTGCCCTGCATGGTATAGATGTCTCCCTGCTCCTACACAGCTGATCTTAAACATGCAGGGCAGTGGTATACCACGACCGGGGTTGTAACACTACCCTATTGTAGATTGTGATGTGTGTGATTGCGATTGGCAAGGCAATGTGTCTTATACCAGGGGTGGGCAATTATTTTCACTTGGGGGCCACATTGAAAATGTCAGAGAACTTTGCGGGCCACCACTAAATAGCTAACTTTGTTAACTTGCATATGTATGCATATATAGGCTATTCCTATGCAACACCATTTTCATAATCAAACGTAATAGTTCACTTTAATTATGTTTTTTTTACGCAACAGTATATAAAGTAACATTTTGCAGCGCTCTAAAAGTAATTTTATGTTGTGTTATTTTTTAAATGTTTGATGTACCGGACGGGCGGGGTAGAACGTCTCAAAGGACCACATCTGGCCCCTGGGCCTGACTACCCAGGTCTGTCTTATACTGTACGTTACTGATTACGTTCGGGGTGGAGATAAGACTTTATGTTTTATTGTGATTACAGGGATGGCCTCCGAGAATGAGAACGGTATGTCATCTGATGGGGGGGGGGGGGTAAAGCTGCCTACACACCTTTAACATCAATGTGAAGGTGAAGCTGTAGTAGCAGCGTATGCTCCACAAGGGGGCAGCATAGTCTAGTGGTCTGGGTGTTCTACTCCAAGCCAGAAGGTCATGGGTTCGATCCCCAGAGTTGGCCTACCTGTAAGCACCTTTGAGCAAGTTGTCTACCCCCTACCTGCTCCCTATACTTGTGAATGTACTGACTGGAAGTCACTGTGCATATTAAAGGTGTTAAAAGGTGCTACATTCAAATGAATGGCTGGTTATCAGCAGATGTAATATCATTTATCAGAGAGGTTCCAAAGGACGGCACTTCCGCATTTGAATTTTGGAAGGAGGGGGATGACTTTTCTCCCTCTATGCAGACCAGAACGACCCAACGTTCCATGCAAGTCAATGGAGAGGTCCACAATATTGCCCATTATTAATCTCTGGTATTTTGAATATATTACATTTATTCCCAATTATCTGCGACCAGAACACAAGTGTTTTTCTGCGGCGAACTGTTTTGAGGTAAACTGACTGGGCACCGCCTACATCAGCCTCCCCAGCAGAATGACATCGGTGCCACGCCCGCTCAAGAGACCAGAAGCATTCCATCTGTGCTCCATTGAAATGCATTATTTGTGTGAGTCAGGTGTGTTGGAGCAGGGAGACACCTACAACATGGCCGGGCTGGGAAACGCTGTGCTAAAATGACCTGATTGTAATACTACCATGAGACACTAGGGGCACCTTGTTGTGTGATTGTAATACTACCATGAGACACTAGGGGCACCGTGTCCCCTAGTGACTCATGGCTCTGACCCACCTTCCTCCGTCTCCACGTATAGCCGTATGCCCAGGTTGCTACGGGGATGCAGGAGCCAGCGGTTGGAGGCCGAAGTGACGTCGAAGGCCAGCCAGCCCTCCTGACCGGCAGGGACGGACTGCATGTCCAACAGGACCAGCTCTGGCCCCCTGGTGGTGAGACAAGAGAACACATGAACCAGCTCATGAACAAGCTCAGGCCCCCTGGTGGTGAGACAAGAGAACACATGAACTAGCTCCTGAACCAGGGTTAGTAATTAAGAAATAGTGGTGATTTTAGTGGTGTAAATTTGCTGTATCATCAGTAGTTGCACAAATAAGGTTCATGCAAGTAATTAAATGTATTTGCAGATAATCCTTACATCTACAAACAAAGAAACAATGAAAGGTTAGATTAGTTGGTGAGGTGATTTGGTCAATTTTTGTATCCCTGGAGTGTCTACAAATAGGAATAAAGGCAAATGTGTTCGTTGTTTTGGGAACGTTGGGTGTTTTTCACTTCACACCTCATTAACAGCGGGGCTACAATAAGGACAAGAGTTTGGGAGGAAAATGACCTCTTGAAATGTAATGGGACAGTAAAACAACTTTGTATCGCTTAGTTGTTTTAGACTTTAGAAAGATAATAGTTATAAAAACCATTAGGCCCAACATGTATGCATGCCAACCAGTTCAAAGTGTACGTAATAGAAACCATTAGGCCCAACACAAATGCCTACCAGGTCACAGTAAGTACGTAATAGAAACCAATAGGCCCAACACGTATACCAACCAGGTCACAGTAAGTACGTACTGTACGATAAGTGCCGACCTGTGCCGGTTGTCCCGCTGGATCTCGTAGACGGAGATGTGCAGCGTGCGGTTGGCCCTCTGGCCCATCGTCAGCGTCTTGTAGATGCGGAACTCGGCGGCCGTCACCGTCTCGCCCTGCGGGAGCGGTGTCAGGTCGAAGCGGAAGTCCTTCCAGTAGGGCCGGGGCTGCAGCAGGTCACGCTCCTGCTCCACTGGGGAGGTGGGGAGGTGGATGGGGGAGGTGGGGAGGTGGGGGGCGGACATACGACAGCATTACTTAAAGGGTAACTGCACCGTATATTGTGTTTTTTTTTAACTGTGAACTAAGTAATAGGACTGAACTGTGATGAGACACAAACATGACAACATTCAGGTTTTTATACAGGCAGAAAATGGATGTACACGTCACGTCCGCTTGGAATCGCCCCAGGACCTGGCTGGGTTCCAACTGTGCTTGTGTCTCACACATGCATCATCAAATTTAAATGTTAACGTTAGTGTTATTGTTATTTTAATGTTATTGTTAATGCCCCCCCCCAAAAAAAAGCTCCTTGACTACCATTCAGCATTGTGCATTGGGCACAGTCGGCTGCTTGCTCTCAGTTCAGTTTTCGCTTGAAATTAGGGAATTTGATCAAAGATTTACACAGTGGGATTTGAGTTTCTGGGGCACTGCAGTATCATTAACAAACATTATTGTCATAGAAACATTGCTAATAGTCAGTAAGATATGTAACAATTCACATGATTTATCCTCCAGCTGACGATTAACTAAATAATGTTCATATCTAGCGTTGCATTAATGTAGTATAATATACAGTGTGTTACACTATAAAAGTGCTGTAGGAGCGGTTCAACTGTCGTAACACAGCCCTCCCTTCTCATCTGGAGTTACAGTTTGACAGTCTAGGCTTCAGCCACCAGAGGGCGCCATGCGGGAACAATACGTAGACATACTGAGGTACACAGTCCTGTGCTGCATCTCACACATGCACGCACACACACACACCCTGTGTGTGTCCTTGTGGAACCCCGCGGGGCAGAGAAACACCCCTGGACGTGTGGGTTTGGCTGACACACGCACACTAAATAGAGACACTAAGGTTGGACGCATGTGTGCGCACACGCACACACACACACGCACTATACAGTAATTAGAGACACTAAGAGCCTCAGACCACAGCAGCTGCTCAGACGCGCGCACACACACACACACACACACACACACACACCACTAATTACAGCGCTGGCTCATATTTTTAGCCCCACTCGCTCCTCGGTAGTATTTTCAGATTCAGACCGTTTTCCAGTCGATGTCAGCGGGACCTGTAATTCCAACCAGCTGTGTCTTCCCTTACAAATGTGTAGGCATGCGCATGCGCACACACAGTCTACGCACATTTCATTAATCTGCATCGGGATGTAATCATTTATGTACTTGTAGCCTACATTCTGACGTAACTTTGTTTGAAATAAACCAAATAAATATGGATATTGCAATACTTTCAAATGCTACAGATGTAGGCTATTACTGTATAGCCTACATCTGCATATGTGTCAAGAAAATGCTTCTGAAAAGTTGTGGTGCATCCAATATCCTAGGCCTACATGTAAACAGTGCGCTAAGACGTACAATAAACAAAGAATTGTAAGGACAAGTCTAATTAGATTTTCATTTCAATTATAACTTTTCATTTTGTCTTTAACTTAAAGTTTTACTGCTTAAGTTTAAGTTGTAAAACTATTTTGGACAGTTAGGCAGACTACAGCCTTTTTGTAAATTACTGTTTTGTTAGGATGATATACTTTCTTCTTCTTATTATTTCTTCTTTTTATTAGATATACATTTTTAGAATATTCATTTAATGCACTCTGCTGGACCTTAACGGTGATACACTATTGTAGGACTTTTCATTTTATCAGATGTAAAATCAAACTGTAAAGGTTGTTTTCCCACAGTGAAGCAAGGCTGGCAAACTGGTCCATTCCAGGGTAAATGGAGGAAGGAAGCTATTTGGAAGAGGATGATTCATGTATATGCTCTGACAGATATCATCAGGCTGTGGTTGTAGGACCACTGGACTCATGGGTGTGGACCTTCACTTCATCGTGTTTATGAGATATTAGCTGTATTAATGGTTTGATTAAAGCATCAATCATTCACATTTTGATAATTGCTAAGTTATGTCTGCACAATTAACAAATCAATGATATCCTTAAAAGTTCTTCATATCATTTTAAATAGGTATTCATTTTTAGATTTGTAAGGGGCCATGCACAATTTGAAACATCCTAAATGTCAGCATTTGATGCATTTCACCAGAGCTAGCCCATGGGTGATTTTCATATGCAGTATATTTAGAACTAATGTTTTATTTTTCTAGACAATTATTCGTTTTTTTATAATATAATAGCCCATAATCACTCATTCAGATCTGGATTGGAATAAAAAAATAAAGGCTATTTATATAATTGGGTTATAACTTAAGGCCCTATAACAAAAATGTACATTGAAGTATACTTTTACTTCTGGTCATAAGTAGGCTACCTGGCTTTTACAAGCCAGAGGCTATCTTAAAGTACCTAAAAGTCTTATATGTGTTTTTTGTACCAAAGGTACAAAAGCCAAACATTGTATTTGCCTTAGGCTATTTGTTCATTATGGTAGGATGGATACAACCCCAGTGACAAGTTCCTTGCGTCTAACTTATTTTTCTGGGTATATGAACATCTTGACGACACTTCTTGACTTATAACAAACAAGATCTTCTTGCGTGTCTGCGTGACACACGCAGGGTTAACATGCAACCGAGAGTGTAAATAAAACCCTGCGCTTTGTTATGATATGTCAGCCGTCGGTGCCAGACTCTAGCCAGTTTGGTCATCATGGCTACAGCAGCCATATTCTCACAGGGGTAAATATAAGACGTCTGGTCTGAGTGGTATCCTACTGATAATAGCTTAGTCCAGCGGTGTGGGCACTGGCGGTGGCGGAGGATGGAACCGAGGCTTTGGGAAGGTTATAGAGTACTGGCGTACCTTAACGGCATAAACCGATGTTCGTATAGCTCCCCATTAGCTGATGCTATAAACACAAATACATACATGTTCACGGGTTATAGCTAACCTTAACCTAACAATTCACTGATTTGTTCTGTGTGAATAAAAACATTATTTCTGACAACCCCGGCCTCCACGGGCCGACGTCACCTGACGGAAAGAGACTGATCCCCCTCCTCCTCATCACCGCACTCACCCAGGTTGACGAAGCTCATGACGGTGTCGGCCTCGCTCACCACCGTGCCCAGCGGGGGCGTGTGCGTGCTGAGGACGGGCAGGGCAGAGTCCGGCCCCGCGAACCTTCCCCCCGGCCCGGTCCCGGTCCCACCGGTGGTCTCCATCAGGATCTCGTTGGCCTCCTCGCCGCCCTCGGCCGACACGGCGTGGTAGAGGTCCAGCATGAAGAGCGGCGCCGAGGACGGGGGGCGCAGGGGCGGGTGGGGCCGCGGGCGGCCCGGCAGCCCCAGGATGGAGAGGATCTCCTTCTGCATCTCCTTCTTCTCGCGGCCGCTCAGCCGCCGGAAGCTGGAGTGCGCGGCGGCGGCGTCCGCCGTCTGCTGGCCTCGCGCGCACAGCGGCAGGAGGAGCAGCACGGGCAGGAGGAGCAACAGCGGGCGGTGCGGGCCGCCGCTGCCGCCGCGATTAATATTGGGGCGCCGCCGGGCGTGGCCGTGGGGGTGCGCGCAGCCTCTGGACGTTTCAGCGCGTTCCGCATCCAGAGGGTGACGGCAGGCAACAGAGGCCATGGCCTGAGCTTACCACCTAAATCGGTTGCAACGAGGGGTCAGTAGTCCTCAACAGTAGCCTTAAAAGGTCTTTGGGTTTCCACCAGGAGCAGATGAAAAATTTAAAGCGAGAGGTCACAGCGTTTTACCGTTTCTTCTCCTGCGTGGCAGAGTGTGTTTAGACGAAGAGCCTGCTGCGGATCATACGTGTTAACCGGCTTTAACGGCCCGTGTTTATCTCTCCCTGCTTACCTCCCTATCCCTCTCTCTTACCCCGGCCTAAAGTAATTGCCCAGCCTCCGAGCGCGGTTATCTCTTGCCCCGGCCTCTACTCGTGCGATATGAGGGAGATGATGATGATGACGAGCGCTCGGCCGTAATTACAAGCGCGCCTGATGCCGTTTATGCGTTTGAATATACAGACAGACAATACTCCTCTCAAAGGCCGGCCCGGTCTTTTGAAGTCTCCAACTTGAAGGAGGCGGTTGAGGGGCAATTATACTGCTAAGAGCAGGTGGAGTGAAACCCGAGCTCCGTATCATCACATTTATGCGGCGCACCGTTTAACTTCAAAACAGAAAACAGAAGAGGGAGAGGAGGGGGGAGGCTCACACCTGCTGCAAGTCAACGAGGAGGCAGGCAGGCGGAGGACCCGAGATCCCACACGAGGAGAGAGGAATCCCCACCGAGGAATTAGAAATCTCCCGTGCCTGCCGCTGTAAAGCTTTAATCCAATAGTCCCAGCGAGTACTTATTTATCCATTCAAGATGGGCTCCCACCCACGCGCTTCCAGGTTCACGTTCCAGATGTGGTAATACGTCCTAATGTTTTAAAGAGACAACTCCTGGATCTCTCCCATTAATCCCTGGTTCGTCAACAACCGTCCACCCACACCGGCAGCTGGAGTGTATGCGTGCGCCGTGCACAGACAGTTCCGACTGTATAGGCCTACTACTCATCAATTCCAGTTTGAAGTCTTAAGTGAGTTGTGCATCTAGGGAGTGCCTTGAATAATGCTCCACTCGCTCTCTCGCTGCCCCTCCTATATTTCTCCTTGGGAGAGCCGGTCCCCCCCCCCCCTTTTATGTCTCCACCCATCCATCTTTTCATCTCTACATAACTGCTCTCTTTCATGGCCGTTCAGCGTTTGGGTGCGCTGCCCAATGCAAAACCGTACAATTTTTTTTTGTATATTTAAAGTGTAAACATGAGCCAAGCTTGTAGGGGTTTTTCTAAACTTCTGAGACTATACACTTGAAGTCACGTTTGCATCAGGGCCTAGAATTTATCGTGTGTGTATTCATTTTGGGTTGGTTTTGTTTGCATTTTGAAACTTCCCAGCTGGTCGCAGTTTTATCTTTGAGTAAAGAGAAACATGATGTAGTCACAGTATCTTACAGTAGTTCCACATATAGGCCTAGGGCAGCTAATAGGACAGTAGTAATGTATAAATGATGTCAGTTTCCAGTTTGGTAGGCATCACTTTTCTAAGCCAAAATGCCATCACATGGCAGGTTGACCAATAGTGGAGCCCTTCTCTGGTGGGTAAACCACTTCTCTTTGAGACAGCTTTGTGGCTAGGCAGCTTGTGTAATATTCCAAGGAGTGGTAAAGTTGAATAACTCTAAATGTTTAATATTGTATATTCAGTTGTCAACCAGCCGATAGTACTAAAGACATATTGTAAATCAAGGAAGGAATCTGGAAAACAAGCAATGAGGCCTAACCCCTGGCTGGGACCCTGCTCCTTCAGATGTTAGGTTTAGTGTGGATACGTAGCCTGGTGTAACCAGTCCTAAAATTCACTCGTTGTTGCCTCCATACTGGGCATATACCTCTGGTTGATGTTGAAACTATTGGTGGACAGTGTTTAACCAATTGGTTAAACAACTGTTTTGATCACCTCATCTAGCTCTACCTCCATTTCAAAGCATGCTTGACTTCAACGTCATCTCACTAACCCACCCTGATTGGTCCACCAGCAGGGTGGCTGTAAAAATGCAAATGAAAACAGGGTCTCCAGACTATAATCTCATTAAAAAGAAATTAATCTGAGCAATAGCCGGGCGGAGCCAGATTTGGTTAAAGGTGCTCTTAGCAATTTTAAGAAATTCTGCGAATAGCAGGTTTTCCCCGGCTGTATGGTTGACAAGTTTCTGCAAGAAACGGCACTTGGAAGGGATGACTCAAAATATCGCAGCGAGGATCTGCCCTGCGCCAGCCATGTGTGGGTCGGAGCATGTGTGCGCGCGCGCGCGCGCGCTGGGATTCAAAGCAGCCTGCCCCTTGTGGTGACTTTGAACAGCACGAATAACACTGACCAAACCAAGCTGACCACAGATCAACTCTGGCCTGGCCCGAATGGGCGAGTCCCAGAATGCCAGGAATTAATGCTCCAGCCATTTTGTTTGTCTTACCCACCCCCCCCCAAACACGATCAGGGAGTCCGTTTCGGACAGAGCGATCAGAGGAGGAAAAGCAGGAGTTAAGAGAGAAGGATGTATGGGTGGAGGGCAGGGGTTCGATTAAGGACACACTAAACGGTATAATTCAGTAAAGTGGGTCCTACCTGACCCCCAAGTTTTGTTTTAATGCATGCGTGCGTGTGTGGTGGTGGTGGTGGTGGGGGGGGTGGCTTGTCTATTTATTATGGGGAGACTCATGGCCAGCCAATGGCAGGAGTGACAACAGGAGAGGAGTGACAAGGTGGCTTAAGCGTGTGTGGAAGTGTGTTGTGTGTGTACATGTGTGCGTGTACTGTGTACATGTGTGTGTGTGTACTGTGTGTGTGTTTGCGTACTGTGTGTATGGACACAGACACAGCTGCAGAGGGTGGACTCAAACCTCATCATCTCCGGTGGAACCACAAAACAAACAAGAATAAACTGTTTTCCCCCTGTGCAAATCTTACCTCCTGTAACCCCCCCCCCCCCCACACACACGCACACACAGACCAGCTCCACAAACACTCCGTGCACTACTTAAAACACGAACACAAATGCTGTGGTTTCTGAGCAAACAGGAACGCGTGACGACAGACAGGCTCAACACGTTGGAACCAGACGGGGCAGCAGAACCACTTCAGTGATGAATCAGCCAAGAGGCCACAAAAAGAGTGAGCAGACTCCACCCAGACGGGGGGGGGGGGGGGGGGGGGGGGGGGGGGGGGGGGGGGGGGGGGGGGGGGGGGGGGGGGGGGGGGGGGGGG
>JAODUH010065501.1:0-17094 GCA_027564835.1 Typhlichthys subterraneus
TGGACTTACCTTCCCCAGAACGAGCTTGTCCGGACACTGAAGGGGGTGGGGAAGGTTTTGGGGGGAAGTCCGACATCATGCCCTGTAACTTGTTCCTGCGGTTCTCTGAACCCAACAAGGGGAGACACAGAACGCCCACATCATGCAGAGGTGAGACAGCCAGACGAAATGGACAGGAGAGACACAGGCAGATAGACAGACAGGCAGGCAGGCAGACAGGTAGGCCATTATAGAATAATGAAAAGAAAGGTAATGAAAGACAGAAAGGTCACTCAGAAAGAGGGACGTTTCGAGACCAGGTTCACGCACAAAACACATAAATCAGATTTAATAAGAGAACGCACTTCTGGAGCGCAAATGGAAACATGGTCATAGAAAAAAAGAAAAAAAAAACAACAACACAGCGGAACACTATTCTCCCAGAGGAGCCGTGACCACAGAACAGGAATGACAGACACGCAGGTCACAGCGACAGACTGACAGGGACCGTGAAACAGGCACAGTGAGACAGGTGCTTGGAAAAGACGCTGGCTTTATTGACAAGTAGAGGATGCCAAGAAACAGTGAGGAATAATGGGGAATGGGTGGCGGTGACGGCAGCAGAGCTGGCTGCTGGGGATGTTGCTATGGCAACAGCGGCGTACCTAACTCCCGTCCGTCCCCCGAGATCCGGGCCTCTCCCGCCCCCTCCCCCTCCTCCCCAGAGCCTAGGAAGTCAAACTCGCTGAGTGCATCCTCGGAGTCATCTTCGTCTTCCTCGTCGTCGGGGTCAATTTCTGTTGTCATGGGCTCCGCCATCTGGACACAGAGCAACGGAGGGTGTTTGGAAGGGGGGGAGGGGGGAAGACATGCCAAGACAAAAGCAGAGGATAACAGAGTCATGGTTTTCAGTTCACAGGTGGCAGGCCTTATGCTGCGCTCACATGGCAAACCGGACATCGCGTTAGTGTAAGTTTACCTTTACGGCATTTGGCAGACGCTTTTATCCGAAGCGACTTACATGCAGTACATTTGGCAGTAGCTGGACAGGTCGTATACCAGCAATTATAAGCAAACAATATTCTAAATAGAACAAATACCGCGTAATGTCATTATACCTATTACCACGTAATCAACCATAAATAGGTAATGGCCTAGCTAATAAAGTGCATACAATGTTTTTTTTTTTTTGTGTGTGTGTACGAGAGCAGGTCAGTGTAATTACTTGTAATAATGCGCGGCCTAATGTTAATATAGTCAAACTTTTTGCCGTCCAGATGTTCGTAGCTCACAGAGAGAAAACATTGACATTGAGAAGCTAATATTTATGGTGCATCAACACTATAATACTGCAATAACTACGTAAAACCTTTGCCACTAAATAATTGTATGGAATGCTTTTTTAATAAACATTTGTAAACAATGTGACATCACCGTAGCAACTGCCATTGTGTCAGAATATGGTTTGCCGTCTGCCGTGTAAACGCAGCATTACACACATGTGGTACAGCCTGTGACAGAAATGAAGCACACCTTGACTCGAGACTTTTTGCTTTTGCGCGGACCATCAACGCACTCCGGGCCTATGCCCTGGAAGTCATCTTCCTCATCGCTGTCGTCCTCGTCGTCATCCTCACAGCCATGCAGGAAAGGGATCTTATCCAAGATGGAGCCACCCAGGAGCTCTTTGCTACCCTCCTTCCCCGCGTTTCTAAAAGTACAGTGTCAATATGACATCAGACTCAATAGCAACTAGCTGCATTCACAAAGAAGATTATTGTTGCCACCATATTTCATTGTGTGTTATATTTATTGTATACGATTAGTGAACAAATAAATACTCTGACTGGCTTTGGGGAAAAAATACAAAAGAAATACAAAAATAAATTCATAAATCTAATTGAGAATGTCTCAACACTGCATCTCTTGCTCTTGTCAATGGTCAAAATTTGTAGGTCTTCATTTTAATTAACTAAATCAACATTTTGTAATTTTAAAATGTTATAGTGTAATAATGATTCATTAAGGAAAATAATAATCATCACTAAAAATAATAATCTAAACTAATAAATAAAAACAAATAATGATAAATAATAATATCAACATTTCCAACCCGGTCAGGAGTCCTGTAGTGTAAGCGCGTCCCTTAAGGCCCCGATATACTTGCTTTGGTGCAATGCGTACACGTAGACAACCTTTTGTGCAACGCGTACACGTAGTCAATCTTTGGTGCAACGCGAACACGTACACAACCTTTTGTGCAACGCGTACACGTAGGCAAGCGGCTGCGTCACAAAAGGAATTGTTCATATACTTGCCTGCGGACCTTGTGTACGCTTGGAGGATTTAAAATATATCCAGTAGGGGGCAGATCAGGGCCAAACCATCCCTGGCTGAAACAGAATATTTTCCTTGACTACCTTTGAATTTCCACGTCAAAATGTGGAGTGGAATGGAGATATCATATAGATGTGAGGTAATTAAAAACTAGCTCTACGAACTTCTCTTTGAAACTTTTCGTCATTGTTGTTCTTTGTTTAGAAACTGCAGTTGATCTGCATGTCCGATCCTGACATACTGCCCCCACAGTTCATGTGCGGTATGGCATCATGCATACGCGCAGCGTTCATTTCTGAGGACGCGTACAAACTACGCTCAAAAAGAACGCAGGACACATGCCCGATACTCCTGGTAGCCAGCTTGCGTACGCGCAATTAAAAGCAAGTCTATCGAGGACTTTAGGTTAAGTAAATTTTGCTCCGTTAAGAGAATTACCTCTTGATTTGCTCTTCAATCTGCCTGACCAGTAAAGACTCTCCCCCTGTCGGGGGTTCTGGCTCAGGGGAGACTTCGCTGGCTGGTGGGCCGTTGGCCTCTGGGCTGCTCCTCCCCAGAAGGGAGCGCACACGCTTGGAGCGCATGTCTAGGATGGTGTCTGAGTAGCCCACCTCCTCCAGGTACCTACAAGCATGGTGAAGGCACAAACACGGTCAGCGTTCCCTTGTCAGATGTCAAACTCCCTGACTTTCACCGACTTCAAATCTAAATTTCCGTGACATAATGAACAGAAAAACAGGTCACCAGAGCGATGTCGGTGAAAAAGTCCGACAATAAACAAACTGAAAACAAATCGTGATGATATTTTGATACAAATGTAAATATTCAGACCAATAATTTAATTAGCTGACAGGTCAATATGTAATACCACATCCAGAAACAATTTGATGAATGGCAACTGAAATGTAAACATGCTACACACAAAATCCCCTTATATTCGATGACTCAACCCCCCACCCCAATATAATAGACAAAATTCCATGACTTTCCATTTCTGAAATAAACTGTTTCAAATGACACGATGTCCCAGAAATCCCATGACCAGTGGGAACCCTTCTCAGTAGTTATCACAGGCTGCTTAAGTCTGTCGGTCTGAAAACAACACAATTATCTCTAATAAACATGTAAAGACTTTTAACCATTTTTAACCGTTACTTGACGTACTTGCGTAGCAGCTGACGACCCTCCTTCCAGGACATTTGATTGGCTGGCTCAGAGTCGGACTCAGCTGGCCCGTTGGGTACTACAGAGGAAAGGAAGCATTAGTACGGTGAATGACCTACCAGTATAAAAGCAGGCAGACAAAACATCCTGCTTTTACAAACAGCTGCTTAGGACACCGTTTCAAAAGAAAAAACATGTAAATCAGACATGTAAATCATTGAATACAGTTTTAATATAGTACTGTCTAAAGGTTTGGTAATACATACACTGGTCTGTCTCTGTTTCTGGTTTTTTGTCCCCAGGATTCTGTTCAGTGCCTGTCTTTAGCTTCTGATGTTTGGCCCTGTAATACAACAATCCACCACATGAGGGCAGCACAACCGTGAAATACTAATAACTGTTGAAAACAAGCCACACATGAATGAACCATCCAAGCCCAGCTGAAGAGCCTGCGACTGACCTCTCCTGTTTGAGGGCATACTCCAGCATCTTGATTCGTCTCACCAGGTCTTGCTTCATATTCTCTTGTCCTTTTCTCTCACCCTGAAGGAATGCTACCTGAGACTGCACACAAACGAACCCAAAAACAAAAGGAAGAGGATGGTAAAACAACACACAGCCACATGTAGGCACAACATTTTGAGTTGGACCAAAAAAAACAAAACAAAACAAAAAAAAAACGTAAAAGCACAAATTGTCCCTAGACTGAGATGTGCGCTGAACACAAACAGGGAGCATTTTTACAAGCAGCACACAACCCAGAAGAATAAGTAGAGGGTTGTGGGGCAAGGCTCTTTATTTTTAACTCAACCAAACCAAGCACTCGCCACACAACAGCAGCAGGGGCCAAACAAGACATTGGCTGGCCCGCTGCTCATAAACTCCCACACCTGTTTCCTCTCAAGTTTTCCCTTCCTTTGGAGCCTTCCCACAGCATGAGAGGAAAGGGGAAGTAATATGAAGACTGGGAAGTAACTCAGCCTTCAAGCTTGGACTTTACCGACATATTTTTTTATAAGCCTTTCCTCATAAACTCAAAGAAAAGTCTTGACAGCAATGAAGCAACAGATATACACTAGGACATTCTCAAATGCCGCTGTAGGACACAGAACAAATTATAAAAACAACGAGTCTTGGTCTGGAGATCCTCGGTTAAACACAGCCATCGTTAGCTTTACCCTGGTGCAATCTGAGAAATAGGGCACACATTTGACATCTCGCTTTTTCAACATATTTCACTTGGCACTCATCAGCCTGCGTTTCATCAGCTTCTCCTTGGTGCGTAGCGGTGCCACAGGCTGTAATACTGCTATTTCACACTCCATTTCTCTTGCTATTCTCTCACATTCACACAGTCCCCCAAAACTAGAGCAGTCTAAAAACAGCCTTGCAGGGCTGGCACTGCCATCTATGATAGTGTAGTCAGTCAGCCAGAAAAAAAATAAAAAGCAAATTAAAAAAAAAAAACACACACAATTTAAAAAAATAAAACGCACTCCCGCGAGATACGAAAACAGACAGCATAATGCCGGAAACAAAAAAATGTATCTCTTTAACAACCTCTTCAGATGGGCAATCCAGATTAATGTATAATTGTTTTCCATCATACATGATGATAGCCTAATCTGGCTATCATCTGGCCAAGATTACTTTTAAACTACCGGTAAATAAAAAACATTAAAATGGTAGGCTGCATTTCCACTGGATCTTGAATCTAAACCGCACAATTGTTCGACGTTTAATTGAAACTTAAAAAATATGGAACAAGGGAAATGATGAGAACCACTGTAAGGACACAGTGTAGAGGAAGATATTTCCCTTAGTCTGTTCCGAATAGATATAGGTCATAAGGAACCCTGCTGCCTAAACTAGCTGCACTACCCTTGGGTACCAATGGACTAAAAGACAGCAGGTTATGGGAATATGTCTAGAGAGGTATGCCATGCATTTCTACAGACACACACACACACACACACACACAAGCTACAACCTGCTAAACAGAGCTCTTTCCCACGTCCACACACACACACACCAATGTCAACCAGTGTTCAAGACAAGTGTGAGACAAGTTCACACTGGTCTCAATATATAATAACACACAATTTACTCTTCACAACTCTTCCACATGGTTTTATTTTGACCTTGAGATATGAGATATTGCGTGAGACAAAACGCGATTTGGATAACCATTGACAACTCTTGACATCTCACTTGTGGTTCTGTTTCTACACCTCTGGTCTGTTCTGATGTGAACATCAACCTGCTGGAGAGATCAATTGGTGTTATTCATAATGATGCATTAACCTCATTTGTTACTCAGTAAAACAAAGAAATGCATGTACAGCAACATGTCGACTGTGTTTTTGTTACGAGTGAAAGAACAGAAAAAAAGCATTGCTACATCATATTTATATTTATGTGGAAACATAAAAGCACAAAGTTTGCAAAAATGCTATCTTTGTGTGCCAATCTGAAAACTCACTGAGCTACCCAGAACACTGCTCCTAAACCATTGTAATGTATGTATAACACATACAGGAGCAAACAGTCTCACAGGGACAAATGACTATCACTTTGTGATAAGAATGCACATGTATTCGTCTAAGATATATTTTGCTTTGGCTACTGCCGACCTAATTAACTCTGGATTTTCTCCAGTCCATATTAAATTAGTCCATACTGACTGACCGAATTATACCTTTTCTTTTATTGATTACCTAAATTTCACAAAACATTCTATATAATTGCTTGAAAGAGAGCCAGTATAATTGTACATGCTTACAGTACTACTAGGACTAAGACCCTTGATCACTACTAAAACTAGCAGTGTGTAAGTGTGTATTGTACATGCAAGGACATCCCATCTGGCCTAGAGAGAGGTCTCCATGCCAGTCACCCGAGACACAATATCACAGGTGTTCCTAACAGGTGTATTAACATAAAAAGACACACTGCACACACAAACATTGCAGGCTACATTCACACTGTTTAAGCATCAACACTGGAGTTACATGGCTACATGTCACAATGTCATTATCTTAATGCCATAGCATTTCTTAATGAATTAGCCTATAGCTAGCATATTGAGTTATGCAAGCACACATTAGAATGTGTGTGTGTCAGCTAAAGAGGTTAACATTCAAACATAAAATCCCAATCTCTTTCCCCTGACTACATACACTAATGATGTGCTGAACATGAGTTTGACTTGTTCAGGAGTAATTTTTTCAGTTCATATTATGATATTTTCATTTCTATTTACACTGTCTGTGCATTGTAATGTGTTGTTGTTTAGTTGTTTTCTCTTTACTGGTATTGACCTAAGTTTCTGCAATAACTTTAATTCAAGAGAAAGTGAAATTGGTTTGAATTGGCTCCATTGCATTGAATTGTGATAGAGGGTAGTAATAACGGTAGGTTGGTCAACCCCAAGGTTAAGTGTGTGTGTGTTTGATTCCTGAAATGCCCAAATACCTGTATCCTAGTACAAATTGTATGCTACTTTTTGCAAGTCACTTTGCATACAAGAGTCCACAACATATCTAGACTAACTGTAATATGATTTGCCTACAGAATATAATTGCTTCTGCAAGCTAAACAAAAAGAAGAGGAACTGCATCTCAATGGATGGAGCAAACCTGCATCGGGGAAAATAATTATACTGTAACAAATACACAGTGGGAAAGTGGGAAACGGATACATGTATATCGAGCCAATGCAGTAACGGTGCCTGTAAAATACCAGGCCTAAATATGCCTATTGCATGTGTGAAAAGGGCTTTACACCGGGGAGAGATTACAAGTAACCTACTTTAAGTGTTCCGATTGGGATCCTTGGTCACTGTGACGTGAAACATTCTGTAAACATATCGGGGTAGATATATCTGCCTTGATGCATTAGCCTTCAGGGCTCTGAAATCAATGCTTTTGTGAAGTACGATTGTGTAATGTGCCGGCGTGTGAGAAGTAGAAGTACTTTCAATTCGTTATTTACAAAATGTAGGGTAGTAGTCTAGACAGGATCAAGCGATGCTCTTATTGGTTAAAATCTTCAGTAGTAAAAACTACAGCTGTTGTGTGTTGACAGCACCTCCGTTACAACAACACAGGGCACATTTTTTAAAATACTTGCCCCGTGGTGATTAGCCAGCCAGAAATTAGACAAATCACAAAATCACATTTCTACTACAATAAGAATAATATTTGAGCTGTTAAAACTCGAAAACAGGCTATCCACGAGGCCTCTCTCGGCTAAAAAGTAGTCATGGGAAGATTGCATCTGTAGTATTTGGCTACAGTACGGTAGCATATGCCTTTCAGCGATATGTTGATTTGAGTCTGAGTGCCGAACAACAGAAATGTACTTTTGATTTATGAATAAGTCTGCACATGTTTATCAGAATAGAAGCATGTTGACTGAGTGATTAACCGTTACCCTAAGTTCGTCTCTCTCTGCCTCCCAGCGATATTTCTCGGCCTGGAAGCGTCCCCACTCGTACTGGATAAAGTGCAAGATCCCAGGAAGCGAGAGGCCTGCCTCCATGTCTTGCGGTTCCCGAGGCTGCGACGATCCTGCAATAGCCCCTGCTATAGTTGCTGGCGCTGAGGTAGCAGCAGTTGGTGTCGCCGGTCCGAGTGTTGCCTTCGGCCCGTTAGGGTTTCGCCCCATTCCACTACCTCCAGTATTTGGGCTTTGTCCGCCAGCTACTCCGCCAGATCGATCCGCCTCCATTTTAACGCTTAATCTTTCGCCAGGACAAGGAGGTGGAAACGGTCAGAGAGAATAATAATAATCCAGTCCTTTTAGGCCCAACGATCATAGACCACAGGAACCTCCCCTCCTTTCTTCCTTTCTCGTAAAATAAAAATTACTATTCAGTCCGTAGTGTACTTCACTTCCGTTTTCAAGCCTTCAAAATAAGTGTTACGGTACCGTACCACAAACATATTAATTCAACCATCATGTTACATGATGAATGATAGTAATACTTTTACAGTCTATTTTGAAGTTGTAGATCGCGTGGACAATAGGACACATCTTTTATCTTAGTATTTTATGAGTTAATTTGTATTGGAATACTGATAGCATGTCCCCACGCCAAAAATAAAAATGTTGTTACTCTTATTCTGTGTGAAACTGGTCTCCACCCAGTGTTTCCACCTCGCTGCTGGAAATGCACGTTTATTTACAATATGTTTACCGCATGGTCTAAACGTGCTCCAAGAGTAGATGAGAATGAATGATGTTTATGATCTTTCACGAACCTGCTGTTGGTAGGACACACTTGAATAGTTCGATGCGTTACCGCACTGTTTCTTATGGTGTCTATCAAAATAAAAGATAGGCTTTCAAACAGCCATTTTTATAAATGAAATTCATGAAAATACATAAATAGATGATTTATTTAATTATTTATTTATTTATTAATTACTTAATTCATTCATTCATTCATTAACATCATATTAGCGCTTCTATTACTGTAGATCGTGTCGATTACATTTTACTAATATGCACCAAATGGCACGCCGTCAATTTTTGGGAATTTATTTTGATAACTACACCGGAAAAGCAAATATTTTATCTTGTCGCTAGCAGGATATTCTCTAGACATTTTTTGTTCAGCAGTTCATATACGTTTTAGCCATATAGTAATATGCTTTGTTGAATCAAATGTTGACTCTATTTAAAAGTATTATTTTAATTCTATATGTATTCATATTTATAATATATATTTGTTTAACCATGCTTAGACCTTTGTGTATCTATTCCTGATTTATTAAGATGTCCTGTAGCCTAAACACAATATAAATGTAGCCTACAGTACTTGAAAATGTAAACACTTTTTTCAGACTTCATCTTAGAGATATATGTAAGGTAAGGTGTGTACAATTCTTGGTGAAATAGCGGGTGTTGTTAACGTCATTACTACAATTTCTGACGTGAATGGGTGCTATACAGTGATCTTATTTTTTCATTGTGTACAGTGTATTAGACTACAGCTTAATGACTGACGTACAGTAGCCTACAGTACATGTTTGAATTGACTGGTTGTAGTTATTTTGTCAATTATTATTGAAAAGCCACAACAAATAATATGTCTATAATATATTTATAATACACAGTATTTACAATTCTTCTAAATATTGTAACTGACCCGCGGAATCATTTATTTCGAAATTACTGTATTGTTTACAATTAATCTAATACAGATAACAGTCTATGGTAAACTCAAATACTGATGCCCTATAATATTTGTGCCAATTGGATTTGCTGTCTCTGTTGTAACTAAATACATTTTAATATGATTGCTTGACATTTTATGCCAATTTTCTATTTCCACAGCTTGCTTTAAGCCCAGAAACACATACATCCCCAGTGTCCGTCCCACAATAAATGGGCTCTAAGTTAGTTAAACCAGCTTTCTGAGCTCAGACCAGTTCAGGTGCCATGCGTGTGAGTTTCTGCCAGGGACTGTTAACAGGAGCCATCGTCCTCAACCTCCTCATACTGTACTATGTGTCCCGGGCTCAGCAGCAGATGATGGAGAGACGGAGAGACCTCGGCAAGGGCTCAAGGAACGCTGGGCTGCCCTCCTCTGGGCTTGGAGGGGGCATTGGGGGTCTTGTGGGGCCTGTCGGTGGGCTCGCTGGGGCTGGAGCAATAGGCGTTGAGGGTAACAACCGCGGGCCCCGTGTCACAGTGCTGCTCCGCGAGTTTGAGAACTTTGAGAATTACGTGGCAGACGTGGCTCGCTCCTTCCTCCGCCAGAGACCCGAGCTTCCGTTCATCGCCGTGGCCGACACCTTGCCTTACCCGCCGCTGCTTCTCCCGGAGGGCGCCCGCCTGGTGGTGCTCTCGCCCAGCCCCGAGCAGCCGCCCCAGGCTCGCCGGCCCGAGTTCCACGTCCAGACAGAGTTCGTCCTGCTGGTGCCCGACGGCGTGGAGCTGGAGCAGGGTCGAGCCGTGGAGCGGCTGGTCAGAGAGCTGGAAGGTGAGGGCGGAGGCCCCGTGCGGCTGGTGGCTGCCCCGGTGCTGGCTCGCTCTGCTGTCCAGTGCCTCCACCTGCAGGTGAGCTTGAGGGAATGGACCGCCGTCTACACGCCGGCGGCGTCTGGGAGCAGCGGGAGCGTGTGCACGGCCCTGCAGGGAGACGCGGTGGTCCTCGTCCGCACGGAGGACCTCTTCAACCTCTCCGTCCCGCTGGGGCGACCCCTGTTCCCCTCGCTCTTCGTCCAGACCTCGCTGAGAGGGTGGAAGGTCAAGCTGCTGGAGGGCCCCTGCTTCTCCGCCAGTCACCGGCCGCTCTTCACCTCCGCACACAACCAGTGGAAGGCGGACACGCGTCTGAAGGAGGCCGGGGGCCGGCTGGCGAAGAGCTTCGGCCTGAAGCGCCTCATGCTGCCCGACGGGAAGGAGCAGTGGCACGGCTGTGCCAAGGAGACGCCGCGCTGCTTCGGCACCGTGCTGGACGACACGCCCGAGTACCTGTACATGGAGCGGTGGACGCCGCCCTGCTGCCTGCGAGCCCTCCGTGAGACCACCAAGTACGTGGTCAACATCCTGGAGAGCTCCGGCGTTCGCTACTGGCTGGAGGGGGGGACACTGCTGGGCGCTGCCCGCCACCAGGACATCATCCCGTGGGACTACGACGTCGACCTGGGCATATATCTGGAGGACGTGCCCAACTGTGAGCACCTGAAGAACCTGGACTCAGGCTCCATGGTGGACGCCAATGGTTACGTCTGGGAACGAGCGGTGGAGGGGGATTTTTACCGAGTGCAGTACAGCGAGGCGAACCATCTGCACGTGGACCTCTGGCCGTTCTACCCGCGCAATGGAGTCATGACCAAAGACACCTGGACAGAGCACAAACAAGACGTGGAGTTTCCGGAACACTTCCTGCAGCCGCTAGTGCCCATGAGCTTTGCGGGCATCACTGCCTTCGGGCCGAACAACCACCGCGCCTTCCTGGAGCTAAAGTTTGGAGAAGGGGTCATTGAAAATCCCCAATACCCCAACCCTGCTAAGAAGAGGCTGGATAGAAGCATTTTATGAGAGAGGAGAATACATTTGCACTAGATATTTAAATTTTTTTTTTTTTTTTTGACTCACTCCAAAGGAATTGCCTGAGAAGATTATTTTAGCTCCATGTACACAAAATAGAGCTTGTATTACACTACAACATCAACTATAGTCATTGCCATTAAATGCAGAGGTAAATTAGCCTGGTGTAACCAGACTATAAATTCATTTTGTGATTAGGGTCTGGGCATGCTTCATTGGTAAGTGTTTGGAATCATGTACTCCTACTGGGTGTATACTGTACCTCTTGTTAATTATTTGACTGTGAAAATACTAATGCGAACAGATTTGCCGACTATAATCGCAGCCATTTTTATTTTTTTTATTTTTCTGACAATAGTTGGACAGACAGAGCCAGGCCAGTTGAATAACTATATTCAGTCTAACCATTTCTACAGTATATTCACTATTCATATTCAGTTATGTATGACCTGCATAACATTACCATTTTACTCGCAAGAGGTATGGGTGCTTTTCAAAATACTATTGCAATGTCATCAGGCCAACATCTTGGCAAACATTAGCTGCAGTGATAACAAATAACAGGACCATGTTCCATCGGCAGCAGAGCTTATGTACATTAATAGCAATGCCTGAGTTGTAGTATAAGAGTTAATGACGTTTTAAAATAAAATTGTTTCATGGAATTGAGAATGTTGCGTCATTTTGCACAGTTTTGCTTTCTTCAGTTTGCACAATATATGTATAAATAATACGGTACATTGATTCCATTTGTCTTTTTCATACATTATAAGTTATTTTCGAGCTTGTGAGTTGTGAATAATAACAGATAAAGCGTTCAAGTTATTTTATGTTGTTTGCTTACTTACAAGCCAGCAGTATAATGTTGATGAAGACTTATTGAGCCTAGCCTGCTAAAATTGTTCTATTATTTAAAAGTGCTGACAAGATCACTGGGAAATTATGTGTAAATTAAATTTTAATCAGAATCTGGCAAATGTCTTCCAGGCCTTTTATATTAACAAAACATAGATGTTTACTAAAACAGTTTTGTCAATATCAATCCATGTGTGTGTCCTGTGTTACTACTGAGCATGTGTGTAATGTTAATTGGAATGTACTTCTTTCATTAAGTAGTATGGTGTAAAAAAAAAAATTACAGATAATACTGGACAAATTTACACACCTGCAGTTATGGGAAACCATTGTAACAGTGTTATTACCAGGGTATGATGTTAAAAACCTTTTCTTTTTTTTTTACATTCTATATGTCAATGTTATAATACAAATTTAAAGATAATTATAAAAAATAAAGATGTTAGTAAAAAAAAATTACATTACTCATAAGCCATTTTCATCCTTAGGACTTTAATATTTATATGCGACGTGTAACATTGTTTCGCCACCAGGTGGCAGTCTGAAATAATGATAAATACTTTAGGGGTGCTCAGCCCCTAAAATGTAGGCCTACATAAACAATGTCTAAATCACAAATGACACTGTAGGCCTATCAATCTTTAATAAACAATAATACAATTTCTGTTGGAAATGTGTCTCTAATGCAAAATACAAAATTCTGTAAGAGGTGACGATTTAAAATATAATGGAATATAATGCAATAAGGGTCTCAAGCATTCTGTATTGCTTTCAAATTCTCCCCCGAAATATTCTGTGTGTAAGTTAGCAAAATGTAATGTTTAAGGGCTGACACTTTCCTTAAAAATTTGTTAAATGTGTTTTTTTTATGGATGCTGAAAATGATTGTAGGGCTGCTTCAGCACCCTAAAAATGGTCTCAAAACACCCATGGCTAGGGTTGTTACAATTTTAAAGGGTGTTGTAGTAAAAAATAATTTTACATAACAGGAATAACACATTTACATTGCCACAAATAGGCATGTTAAAGTAACGTCTTAAAATTCCTTTGGAAATGCCTCCTTAATAATAGCTTGAGTGTTGAGTCCAAGTTGCACCTGTTGCAAGGCTGTAATATAATAGGCTACTCTACATTTGCAAGTGTACAGGGTGTGGCAGATGTTTCAACTGTTTGCCAACATTGTTTTGTTTAATTTATGAAATATAGTGCCACGTGTTGTCGAAGAGTACACAAATATGGCATGTCTTTTTTTTAATGCTATATATATTTTTTCATGGTTCATACCGTGTAGCCTATGTTAAATTATGTGATAGCGTATGTAATTGTAATGTAGTTTTGCTGACCAAGAGGGCTACATTACAGGTATTGTGGATCAAACCATGACTGCCTGGGGGTCCCAACATATACTCCACTATCCCTGTCTGGCTTGCTGAAAGACATATCTCAATTTGTATTTACTTGGTTGAAATTGGCATTACAAAAACATATTTTGACTTAAAACCTCCACAGGAGGGGCTTACATTCCCCTTACCTGGACCATGTCACAAGATCCATGTTTCAGTCAGTAACCATTTGCCCCTTGATCCAACAGGCATCATGTCAGCAACGACATGCTGACGTTGTGCATGACTACTGCTGAGAGTAGCCCACTTAGTTACTAATTATTATATGTGCATGACCAAATTAAATAATATTTGACATACAAGTTTATATTTCACATATTCAGCATTATAAATAAACATTACATATGTTATGGCCTAATTCTATAACAATTGATTCTGGTAGGCTAGGCATGTTTCCATAGTTGCTATGTCACCTAAGTATAGTAGGCTTGTCACTTCAAAATCGCAGTCATGCTGTACATGCACATGCCATAAAAAAGAAGTCAATATAAGGAGGAAGAACCAAAATTACTTTATTTAGCAGCCAAGTCTTTAAAACACACATCCATTCTTGTAATTTTACAGGCAACCCTCTTTAGTCTCTCCATATTCTGCTGTAAAAGGCACAATTATATAGCCTACATGAATGCTAAAATATTTTTTAGCATTAGTACTCAACTAAATATGGGACTGATATCCTAAAAGGACAGTAACGGACAAAACCACTTTACCACTTTCTCTCCCCATTCCAATATAATTTACAGACTCTACTTCAGAAACACACACACAACCTCAATAACATTTTATACATAGCCTATAGAGATAAATATTCTCGTGGAATGATAGAACACCATTACAGCCCTCATACTGTACAATCACAATCATACAAATACAATGTGTTCTAGCTATTATGTTAGCCTCCAATAACAAACTAGATGGTAGAAATGCAAATATGCCAGCAAATATTACCAGCACCAGGAAACAAAACATAAAGCTAACATTATAAACATAGCCTAAGCCTACACATACTGTTGAAGCTGATATATTGTGTATAATGGATTTGTAGACATTTGGTAAACTCTTATTTGAAGTATTGCTTCAACAAACACAACCACATTTAAACTGATGTATCACCAACATCAACACTATAACTTCCTATCATATATTCCAAATAAAGTACCAATAAAAATGACAGTAGAAAGCTAACATGGCACAACTAATTAACTAACTGCACAACTAACTGATTTAGAAAAAATGATTGGTAGCAACCAGTCCTTCATCCACTGAAAAGTTTTGGTAGAAAGGTGCCAAACTGGAAATAATATCTGGTATAATGGTACAACCGGCATCCTCTTATTCTAAATGTACAATTACAGTTTAGTTAACAGATGGCTCAAATATGCTTTTGGTTGTTTGATAAAATACAAATATAAAATAGATGCAAGAGTATATTTACAAAATAAACAAGGCTTTAAATAATAATGATTGTTACTGCCAGTTTACCCCGATATATAACATACATATGTATTGTCCAATGTTGTTTAGCAATGCAGAGGTAGCCATACAGTGGAGGAAATGTTAATTTACACACATGTAATTCCAAATTAAAACTTACCTTTTAATAATTGTGCTTTTTAACCTTTTGTGCTTTGCTAGGATACTGTGATCTACAGACAATATTTGGTGGAAGATGTCTTAGAAAAGAACCCTTCCAGAACTTTAAGTAATATTTAATGACTGAGATAATGTAGCAGAAGCCATAAAGAAACCTTGTAGAAGCACATGACATATGCGTGCATTTAGACATTCCTCAATATTTAACAGAATTGTAGAGTTTTCATTGTACTTAGTACTGGTAAGATACTCAGCATACCTTAAATTCCTTCAAAATCTGGCATTTCTACATTGACCTTCCCCCTTCAATGAGAAAGGCAATGTATTCAAAATGGACACGCCGTGGACAATATACAGAAAAGCTGAATAATAAAACGCTTTAGTCACAAATGTATAAATTATTGAAATGAAAAACATAAATGTAGAAATTAATATAAAAGAAAAGAAAATAATATTTAGAGGCCAATGTTTGACAGAAGGTCTAAAGATATTGTCCCACTAAAAAAATTAAAAAAGAAAAAAAAGCCAGAGATATGAGAAAAGCCCCACTGTCTGTGGGCCCTTCTCCACTAACCTTCCTTGTGGGCTGAATTGCAGAAATAGGGTTTTTCACACAGGCAGTTTCAAACAAACTAGGGGTCATCGCTGATGTCCGTCTATCTTACATCACAGACTCTTTTTCCCTAGAGCAGGAATTGACACCATATACTCCATCTATTTTCCCCATGAGTGTCGCGCATTCAAGTGCAGCAGTGGTGGGATCATCTAATTTGACCTCCTTCAGTTCAGCATCATGCTTCATCTTGCGATCTACAAAGAATTGTAGTAGCCCGGCACCAAAGGCGTCTCCTTCCACATTAATGACCGTGCAGGTACGATCACTGTGCAGAGAAAGAAAAGTTGTACTTTGAGAACATGATGTAGCAGGGTATCTCTTCCACATCAAATATAAGACTATTAGACTATACAAAAATAATACCTAGCCCCTAATATCGTGGGCAAATCGCCCGATTAGAGTATTCACCATGTTTTATTAGTTTATTTTATTGTTTGTTAAACAATTAAAGAGTTTTTATGGGGGACTATGTAATTGATAAAGCCCAATGATCATTCAGAAGCCATCCCTATCACTGTAATCACAGCAGAACACTACAATGTACTGTACAACTAAAAATAGTCCATAACTACAATTACAGAAATAACTTTTTTTGGTAGACTCACCCTTTTAGTCTACAAACTTAGATTAGAGAAATTAATCATTAATAGCCTAAATATGTTGTCTATAGCACATGCTCTCTATGCTTAGTTGTTTTTGCTCACTCATTCTTAACAGAAAAACTGTCTACATTTAATAAATTGTGTGATAGGCTACATAATGTTAATTGCTTTGCTAGGCTATGTTTCGTCCCTGCGGATGTGAAAAAGTTAAGTTTAAACATAAACTAGCATAAATCACCCATTAACATCTCTTGTGCCTATATTAAACACCTACTGTACTAAAGCTACTCTTGTGCCTTTATTAAACAACTACTGTACTTAAGCTACTCTTGTGCCTATATTAAACACCTACTGTACTAAAGCTACTCTTGTGCCTTTATTAAACAACTACTGTACTTAAGCTACTCTTGTGCCTATATTAAACACCTACTGTACTAAAGCTACTCTTGTGCCTTTATTAAACAACTACTGTACTTAAGCT
>JAODUH010065522.1:0-17086 GCA_027564835.1 Typhlichthys subterraneus
TATATATATATATATATATATATATATATATATATATATATATCTATATCTCTTTACCTGTGAACTGAAATGTATTATGCCATTGAGGCCATTGTCGCATCATTTTGCTAGCTGTCCACTAAGTTTGCAAATACTAGAATACAATTTGAACTTGGCATATATTACAATCCTCCACTCAAACATACTTGTTTCATGGTGGAATTCCCCTGATTTTATTGTATTAAGTCAGACAGCACCCCCTTGTGAGGACTTGTATTATTGCAGTGCATGTTCCATTGCTACAGTACCTAGCATAGCTCTGCATGCATTCACAACGCCTCTTGTATGTGTTTGTGCATGCATGTTTATGTGCTTACCACAGAGAATGCCAATGTACCAGTTATTTAAGAGCTGGGTACCCCCCCTCACTGGGTTTACTATTGCAGGATGCCCCACTGTCTGACTGTACGGACACTATTGATGGCCTCGATGTGTCTGAGGGGCCCTATAGTCCTGCTAGATCTATTAGAAAGGTACTTCCTGATCCAGCCACAAAGAACTCTTACCCCTTACTTCACAATAAACCCTTCCCCTTCACGTTTCAGCTATAGGTCGATGGCTGTATGGGGGGAAAAAATGAGTTGAGCAACCTGTCTTCCTTTTTGAGCAGGCTGAAGTTTCTATGGTTATTCCTTAGGGTACCTTTTTGAACCAGTACTTTTAATTGGGACACTATAGGGCAATCATTGTGTTAGATGTTGGTCTTGGTCTGTGCAAATTATGCAAATGGTCTCCAGAAAAGTACTGTATTCATCTAGTGCTGGTTAACTAATACCGGAAAACACATTGTATGCTGTATAACAAATCTTCTGTACATAGGGTAAATAAAGTATCCCCTTTTGTAATTGGCTGAAATATGTAACTCTAATAGGCGCTTAACTAATAGCAAGCTTTATAACTGCAGTAGTGAAGCCATGACAACTAATTATGTACAAGTAAAGTCAGTCTGGAAACACTTCTTTACTTTACATGGGAATGCCCCTGCTGTGCCCTTTTTGCCCTGAAGGGGGAGCTGGTGACAGCATCCAAAGCAATCATCGAGAAGGAGTACCAGCCCAGGGTGATAATCAGCAAGCAGGGCCCAAACCCCTTTAACAAGCTCACAGACCAAGAGCTGGAGGCCTACCACAGAGAAGTGGCGCTCAAACACAAAGTCCCTGAAGGTAAAGGATAAGCAGACTTGAACTGATGTTCTCTCTTTTATCCATGTTCTATTGGAAAAGAATAATACTACATGTGTTGGGAGTTCGGTTTAAGCACAACCCTAACAAAACACAAGGCAAGAACACAAGCCGTCCCAGCCAGAACATTTTTTTTTTTTTTTTTGTTAAATCAAGAAGCAAATTAATCGGAGAATCAGAAATGCCACTTCTAATATTTTCTTCTTTATATTTATTTAAATCGACGTGTATGTGAATTATGTGTAACTGAAAATGATCTGCATCATTTCCTATTAGGGCCTGCATCAATTCCTATGAGGGAATATATTAGGAGACCTCATACATTTGCTGTCAGTGGATTTTATAACTATTAAATGCTACTATTAATCTTTGGAGAAGGCCCACACATTTCAAATGATGAAAGTAGAAAAGGCAGGATAGACTTGTTGTTTTCTGACACATTGAAACGCACGCATGCACACTAGAGCTTTAATCGGGCCTAAAAGTTCAGCCGCCATGGACCGAGCCTGAAACAATTCTGTCCGAGCCCAAACCGAACCCGGACGTGTATGACTTTCTGAAACCCGAACACGATTACAGCCCACAATTTTTTTTTTTTTTTACAACTTTTCCAGGCGATGTCCATACACGCATCGCCGTGTGTATCAGATGGCGCAGAGCTCTAGATGGTTCTGCTGACTCATTTGGTGCAACCGTAAATGGTATATTGAACAGCTTGCTGGATAGTGAATACAATAATAGAGAAGCATGTGAGCCAGGAGCTAAGGAAATAACACGCTAGTTGATGCAGCCAAAAGAGATGCATCCAATATCTTACATTGTAGGATAGGACATTAGGCAACATTATGTCATTCTAACGTTTTCATTTCATTAATGACTGCTTGGAACAATTATAAGCCTATATAGGCTAAACGTCTTCACCTCAGCAGCACCCATTTTACGTATCAGCGAGGGGGAAATGTACGTGCTGCAACCGTCACCAGATCTGAACGAGCTACGACTCAAGTTGCTTAAACACGCTGCAAATCATTTGTATTGAATAGCCAATTCTTCCCGAACCCGACGTGCCTGGAGAAATGTGTGACGGGTCCTGTCGTGTTCGGGCTGAGACCTCAAGCTCTAACACACACACACGCACACGCACACACACACTTCAGTGCAGGGACACGGAGGGAATCCGCAGGCGGACACATCCGCACAGAGCGCGCCACACCCGCCAGAGAAGGCGTTGGCGCACACCTCCTCCACCTCTGCTGCTCCCACAACACACTGTATCTCCCCTATGTCCGGCACTGAGCCAGCGAAAGGGGGCCCGGAGGCTCCGCAGGACCCCTTTAGCAAGGAGGGGGTGGCACTGCCAGAGTCCCCCCATAAGGAGTTCCACTGCGCCGTGCTACAGGCCCTCAGCAAGAAACAACAGGCTGCACATCTGGCTTCAGGTACACCAGAAGATGTGGACTCGTGCACAGCTTTGGTGCTCTTCCTCCCCCTATCGCTGCCCTGTGTTACTACACCTTTGCTGCACTGTGGGAGCCTGGGGTACATGCTTGTTCTCTCTGTCCTCCGGGGGCAGCAGAGTGTTGCTCACATTCTTGTGTATAATACGAAGAATGCCCTCTCTCTCTGCTGAACATTGCGTCTCCAGTGTCTCTCGCTGTACTTGAATGCTTTTCTCCAGGCTTGGCAGAAAGATATGAGGTCACCCTCAGCTGACAACTTCCCAAATTTGACTTTCCAAATTTCTCCAGTGGTGCTCGCTGCTTTTGATCCAGAAGTTTCCTAACCGAGGAAACATTGCTTAAACCCAATTGTCCAATTTGAAACCTTGCAATCCAATCATCCAGGCATTTGATGTCTGACATGAATATGATTAGTTTGTCTTCCAGCTAACCGGCGCTTCACATCGCCGGTAGTTGATAACGTGCTGTGGTCTTTTTTTCAATCTTTAGCCCTCTCGAATGACTTTCTAACTGCCACTGTAAGTTTTGTTTATTTCGGTGCTGTGTAATTGTTTTGTGTCGACACAGTTTGCTTACAAAGTTTAAGATTAGCTCATTAAAGCTTACAATCTTCCTGCTCCCCAACACTGAGTCACTTTGAATACTAACTGTTACATGTGTTAGCATTGCAAATGTCAAACCTGGTTTAATATTATTAAAAACTCCAACAGAAAATGGCTTTCACGAAAAGCGAAGTAAGATGAATCATACACATCAGCCAGTGATACATTGTCATGAAACAACCATTGATCTAAAAAGGCATAAAGATTGTAGCATCATGTTGTTTGATTATTCCTTATTATGGTCTTGATGAAATGTGTAGTTGAACAGGATTCACCCAATTTACAAATCTTCAGAAGGAGTCTGAATTAATTTGCAGTATGATGTATTTGATCAGGAATGTAATGCTGTTTATTGATTGTTTGTTTATATAAAAATCTGTCACCACATCCTTTCAGATCAGGAACCACTAGCAGAACCTGAAGGGGAGGTCAAAGGTCAGAGCCCGACCTGTACTCCACCCAGCACCCCCATCAGAGCAGAGGAGGGTAGGTTGTCCTAGTCCAGCTTTCCCAGCGGGGGACAATGCAGCGGCTGTTGGCTGTCCATCTTGCCTGTCTTTCTGCCTTGTGCGCTGTTTATTCTTGGTGTTTTAACAAAACTACTTTGATCTGTGTTGTGCTGTGCAACTGTAATAACAGACCAAGAGGATTGACGGGAGTAATGAAAGTTAAAGGTATTGGAGCTGTAATGAACTGTTTGCTATGTACGGCATCAGTCTTGTTTTTTTTTCCTCCCTCTTGGTCTTTATTACGATTGGATTACACCTTTTTTGACAGCATCATCCATGATGATACTAGAAATAGATTACCCGTTTGAGGCGTATAGACAATAAATGCAATGCTAGAAGGACCGTTTTCTACAACATGATCATACTTTTGGAGTTAGTGTATTGTAGCACAAGCAGAAGTAGGCATTGGTAACTTTCATCCCTGGTGTAATCTAATATTGGAAATGTTTATATATATATGTATATACACTGTATATACACTGTATATAGCGTCTATGTACAGTATGTCCTCTACTCTTTCACCTCCATGTTCCATATTTTTGGGGTCTTCTAAGAATGGATTTTGTCCATTCTTTGCTTCCACCCCCCTTCCTTCCCTGGTGGTTTGTTTGTTTTCCTGTATTCATTTAACAGTGCCTGTGGTTGACTGCATTAGACATTTGTTTTTCTACTTGTGCTTTTTTTCTTCTTTGTGGCTGCAATTACAATCAGGAGAAGGAAATGCTAAAGAGTACCTGTTGCCATAGTAAGTATGTGTTTCACCTGTCACCCACCGAGCACCTTCATGTCTGACCCTGCATGGCTTCCGTAGTAACTGCTTTTCTGTGTTCTAACTCATTGCTAACTGTCTGTTTAGTCCGTCTTCCGCCGGTCTTGCACTTCCCTGGTGGTACAAGGGGGATTATTTCAGCACACAAATTGTTAAAATTGAGAACTTCTGGGCAACCGCTCTCTAAATTGACTATTTGATACTTTTCCATGTTAGTCTGTTTCACCTGAAATAACCCCTACAACACTGTACACGATAATCTGTCTTCCACCAACTGAAACAATGTCCAGCTCTGATTAACCACCATGTCCTGCATCCGCACACCACCAATGTGTATGAAACTGTATTTTTCTGTCGTAATTTAAAATCGGTAGTGTTTGAAAAACAATTCCAATCTTGTTTCTTTTACAGATGAGGTCTTCACCAGGTACATCCGTGTTTTTGTTATGGTATTTTTTGACTGCAGCTTTAAACACCCAAAAAAACGCTTCTTGGCTTTGTCAAGGCTATTTAACATTCGTGATAATGGCAGGCCAAGCTTTGGTTGTGTGGTGACATGTCTATATGTTCTCGGATGTTTTGTCAGTATACTGAGGTGTCCCTATGCGCCTGTAGCATGTGTGCATTCTTTAAAGTGAGCTAAACAGCTGTATTTGTTCTGCAATTAATTGCACGAGGAGTGCTTAACCTTATCCAGTGCTTTGGATATCGGCTATTGCTACAGGATACACTAAACTGATGTGGTGACTTGTCTATTACATTGATGTTGATTGCTGGGAGTGGGATTGTGCATACTGTCTCATTTGCTGTCATTGGTTCAGGGGTAACTGGGAATGGGGAGCTTCTAACCTAATATTTCTGTGCTTACGTGTACTTACATCATTTTGTAAATCTGCTCGTATGACATAATTACAAGATGTCTTTCATAGCCATTGTTGTCATCAGCACATTGATGTTTTAGAGATGAATGTGTGTCTGTGAATTCTGGATGGCCGCTGCTGTTCTGTCACATTTCGAATCTGGTTGAGGAGATTCTGAAGGAGCACATTTACATGATTACGGGGGCTTTTGTACCCGGACAGCCGCCCCACGTCATCCCAAGGTACAGGTGACCGTCGGTATGAATTATTCGAGCTGCGCGTATGCGAGCTGGGGATATCCAGTGCCTACAGCAGCTCCTCTGGCATGCAGTAAGGGGGAGATACAACAGTCTAATACAGAGGATGGTGGTCTTGTGCACCTTTGATTGTGCGCTTCTGCTATTATACATTCTGTTAGATGGTGTCTTTTTGTGTTTTTCTACACAGGGTTCAAATGAACAAGAAAACTACATTTGTTAAGTTTTGTCTGTATAAATAAAGGTAAAATAGACTAGACTGCAGTGTAACTAACCCATACCTGTAACAAGAAGATAATTGTTCAACTGAATGATTATAGCTACTGTATATTTGGTTTGTTTTTAGCCTTTGGTTTATTATTCATGAATATCAAAAGTAAGGGCAGTTTGTAGAGAGCTTTTGCATCCGAGGAGAACTGCATGTTTGTATTGGTGTGTGTGTTGTATGATATATGCTTTCTGCTATTTATGAGTGCAGTTTGTAAGGCCTATATTGTACACAGTGTAATGGCTTGATGTACACACACATTTAGTTGAAAAGCAGCAGACATGCGTGTTACAGAACATTGCCTGAACAGTGCCTAGAACATTCCAGTTATATGGATGGAATCCATTCATTTTTTGACAGTGCAGACTTTTGAAGCAGAATTTTTATTTTTTGTAACCCAGCTTTTCCCGCGGCTAATTTTCTGTTGCCACATCAGTGCTTAGGGCTCTGCATGATATATAAGGGCATATATCCAATGAGGTAACTTGTGTTCTTTCCATTTCGTCCTGTTCCAGAGACCTTGCCAGAGCAGACGTATAAGGATGAGAGTGACCCGGCCACTTTGAGACAGACTCTCCCAGACCTAACCCCCGACGATCCCTTTGATGCACCTGCACTTCCTGCCGAAGACGCCCCCGCTCCCGCCCCCTTAGATACAGCAGAGGGGCAGGAGGCTGTTGACGACCAAGAGGGGGAGGAGTCTCCAAGCAAATCTCCCAAGAAAAAAAAGAAGTTTCGTACACCTTCTTTTCTGAAGAAAAACAAGAAGAAAACAGATCCCTGAATTGGCTGAAACATTGAATTGGCTGCCCTCCATATGTTTATTATTTTACAATTTTTAACAGTTCAACTACTTTCTGCCCTTTGAGCAAGCTTCAACACACGCATTCTTTTTACTGCTAAGATCATCTACTTTTTATTTGGTTTATTTCAAATTTTTAGTGTATGCCAACTTTGTAAAAAGGATAAATTGCGCAATGGTTTTTAAATTGAGATGCTTTTAGTTTTGATTGAGCAATGTATTGAGTCATGTCTACTTTAACTTTGTGGCATTTTATTTTGATTGAAAATTAGTTAATATGGGTAACCACTATAACTATGTATTGAGGCTGTATCAACATGTGCAAGTGTCTTAAAAGCAAGGCGTATGGTATCTTAACGGACTGGAATTTCCATTTAAAATCTAGTTAATTAAAATAATAGTCCAATGCTGAAACAAATTTAGGCCTCTAAATATTATGTATTTTGTTTATTGACATTGGTGCAAACACTTCAACTTGACTCTACTGCTCTAGAGCTACAGTTGGAGTACAGCTATGTTTATATACCAGATTAACATGTGTACCATAACCAACTCACTCATGTCACAAGGTCATGCTACTGTGAGTGCTTTCACGGTAGTACCTTTTATATGACTATAAAGGAATGTGTTAAAAAGCAAACTCCTGTTTTAAAATGTCGTTATTTTCATATTAGGATTGCTTTTGTGTGTGTGCGCGTGTGTATTTTTTTTTTTTTTGCGTTCAAAGTGAAAGGCAAACTCAAAAATGACAAGGGTGTTACCTTAAAAAGTACATAGCCATTAATACTGTGATAAGTCTCCCTTGAAAACCACTATCTAGAAACATTACCTACTACTAATATAAGGCATAGCGTTATGAAATTATATATCTATTAAAATGCTGCATGACCAGAATATGTTGCACCCACTTAGGTTTATTTATAGTTTTAACACCACATAATATAGCCATCAAGTAGCAGACAGCACATTATTGACATAAAAACAGTTGAGGTATTTCTCATTTGTTTTTAGCAATATGGTGGAAATGTGTGTTGTGGGTTTCTTGCAGGGCATTAATACTACAATAAACCAAATAAGTAGAGCCCTATAGGACAAAAACTTAGTCATTGCCCTTTCAATGATAAATAACATCTTGGCCTGAACATTTAGATTTGTGATATTAAATCAATCGTTAATTGATTTTGATTGACAATGATTATGTCTAATCTGAAATATATGTAAGAGGCCTCACTATCACCACAAATGTCTGAAGGACTGCATGATATTAAAATGCTTTATGGTTAGATTTCTTTTTTTATATAAGTGTGCTATATTGTCCTTAAACAATTTCACTTGAGTTACTAATAAATTATTTTATTTGTTCGAGAACATACCATATTCATAGACTAACATGACAGCCTTGTGGTACTGTTTTGTTTTTATCCATAAATAAAAGCACTACAAATATAATTTTGGTCTGAATTAAGATTCTACAATATGCATATAATTATTAAATGAGACAATAAGTGAACAGCATTTAGCACACTTATCCAAAACCAGTAAGTGCAGGTATTGTATACTGTGTATAGTAGGCTATACTTTATATTCAGTACAGGTGACAGTGGTTAGGTTGATTGATTCCTATGGGAATGATTTGCTAATACCCATCTGTTCAGCAATACATAATTGTACTCAAGTCGTTTTCGGTAAAAGCCTTAGCTGAATGATGGTAACTAAATGCAGAATATAAATGTGCATTATTAGCATGCTTTTGAGTGTTAACACTTAGAAACACTTGAACTTTTGAGTTCATTCTGAATAAAAAAAACAACCTGTATTTACTTACCTGTGCAGTTTTATCAGGCATTATATTCTCTACCTGTGAAGATTTTGACATTTTCACTTGGGAATTAATAAATACATGTTCTACAATAGAACGCTTTGGCATATGTTTATTCAACTATGAAACTGACTGCACCCACTTTCCATATTGACATTAAGAATATAGCTTTATCCCTTAAATGTGAGGATTTTGTTCAAATATATTGAAATAGATGACAACCATACTTAATTAAATGCTTTGGATGTGCTAAAAGAATAACATCGTACAGTTTTACAGTGCATTTGCTTTGCTCAAATGCAACATGAACCGCAAATTAAATGAAATGTGGTTGGGGTACATGAAACTCCAGGAATATGTATTTTAATTTATGTGATGCTACATTGAACAGGTGACTTAAAAACCAGAATATCATTATAGATTGTTGTATGGTTGCAAATATAGCAGCTGGAATCTAGCAGAACCACCATCTGTGATTTACAGTAAAGTAAAAATTACAAAAACTCAGTAACCGAAAGATATAAATCACTATAAAACACATTCACAAACACAGAGAGAAATTGTTGTTTTGAATATGTATCTCCCACATAAGTGCTGGTTTCAGTCAACTTGTGAGAACACACTTTGTGACAAAACTCTGATGCTAGACCAGTACCTCGGCTTCGAGAACCATTTTGCCTTTTCTCATTTAAACCTGAGGTCTGACAAAAAAGATAATGAGAGGAAGAGGAGACAGTAAGAAGTCCTTCCGTAGACTGTGTGCTGCCGAAGCCCGACCTGAACTCCGTGGAGGCCAGAAGGGCTAATTGTTAATTAAGCTAGGTTGATGAAAAAGAGCTCAAAGGTAAATGAACGCGGCAGCGTGAAGAAGCACTCAGACACACCTTCTGCCCCTACAACAGAAACATCGGTGTCGTTTTAAAGTTGATGGAGCACTCTCGGAATGAGTAGTTGCTATTCACAGTTTAATTAAACTTCTGACGTTGTCAGTGTGAAGAGTGTAGAATGAATTGAACGGGAACAAGACTAACACAATGAGTCAGCAGAAAGAGGGGAGGAATTCATGATGTAAGATGGAATAAGTCTGTTTCTTTTGATGAAAACATGGTGAGTGTATGGGTGGGAGGGGGGAGGAGGTAAACAACTACACTGTTAGAAAGTGGAGTGGAAAGACGATACACTGTCAAAATGAGAGGGAATCAGAATTCCCCTTAAAAACAAAACAAAAGCAAGAGCAGCAGTCTCTGTAATTCCTCCCTCCTCACTATGGGGGCGCTGTGGCATCAAGCGACACCCTTAACTACGCCCATCCCTGGCTTGGGGGGCAGGAGCGCGGCAGGTTCTGGGCCACGTCTCTCAGACTGTCCCTCTCCTCCCGGATCTCCCGCAGGTCGGCCTCCACCAGGGCCAGTTGGCCCCGCTGCTCCTCGGCCTCCGCTCGCAGCCTTTGGATCTTGGAGCCCAGCGCCGGGCTCTCCACGCTCCCGCGGAGCACATTCAGCCTGCTCGCCGTCTCGTCCAGGACGCGGTCGTATCTCTCCAGTGGCACCTTCTCATCTGGGTGGGTGGGGGTTAATAACATAGGCATAGGGTCTGTACTTGGCATTGCATCGGCCTGAACTTGTTACTGAATGCAAGTCTGTGCAGAAAGTGGATTGTTTTCTGTGATGGATCAGCATCAGCGGGGTACTAATGGTAAACCTGGTTCTAGGGTGGCTACGAACAGAAAGCTTAGCTAGTAGGCCACACATCAATAAAAGTCAGCGTGATAAATGGGATAGCCTTTGCGGTCATTACGCTCCCAAGCGTCGTATGAAACATTAGCAGCAGTTTGGCCGGCTCCACGCGGCACTTGATCATTTTACGATGCCACGGAATCACTTTTAAACAAGTGAAAATCCCCCCTCGGTCCTATTAACATATGACATTTTGTTATTCCACACGGGAAAGCCTCACAAAGTGGACACACATTTTCCATGTTAAATTAGGCATGAAATAGTTCCAAAATACTTTATGGGTTTGACATTTGCATTTAGTGTGAGCACTAATCTTGTAAAGCTTGCCTTGAAGACTAAAAAGAAACCACCCAAAATACTGGCCTTATTTTCTTTAAATGGCCACTTGCTATGTAAACAATGAACAACTCCCTGTATTACCTTTAAGGGATAAAAAATAACTTGTTGCCATACCCAGTGAACGAATGAGCTCTGTGAGTGTAGAAGAATAGACCTCTAACTGGAGCTTGGCTGCTTCCATATCCTCCTTGACGTTAGTCAAAGACACCACGGCCTGAAAAGGAGCAGTTTCATACATATGACTCTACAACACATCAATAGCGTGAATGAGATAAGCCATTGTCATCCACTGAAAAAACAAAATGGAGGGATACCTCGGAGGTGATTTGTGATCGTGCCGTGGCCGTGAGGTTCTCTTGCTCAGCCAGCAGCTGTAGCGTCATGTCCAGGTGCGAGGAGAGCTGGCCTGATGCGGTCCTGGTGTGTTTGGCCTGGGTTAGGGCAGCCTTTGATTCCTGTACACAAGACGTTTGGGTAGGAAGAGGAAACAGACACACACTGTCATGGTGAACAGCTTGTGAAGCACGCACACGCACGCACGCACACAAGCACACACGGCCACACACGTGCACCCACACACCTACAAATGCACGTACACACCTTGGCTACAATGTGAGCTACGTGCACTGCCTCCGTAGCGGTGGTGTTGGACAGGCTGCTGTTCTCCAGAGCAGGCTGAAGCATCTTCTCCACCTGGTGAACCCTCCTCCTGACATCCGCTAGGATCTTGGCCCCCAAGTGCTTCTTCACTGCTGCCCGGGTCTGGGCCTCCCGACGGGGCCACTCTCTCTGCATGTCTGAGGAGGAGGTGGTCGAGGAGGAGACTCAGGCAAGATGGCCGTTATATACCGTGTATGTTTATGTGTGTCTCTGTAGCTATAGCTCACGACTCTATCCTTCTGTTTGTCTTGCTGTAACAGAATATTTTCCTCAGGCAAGTTATTTTCTTGTTTATTCTTGCCTTGTTTTATCTGATACATCGGTGAGGTGCGGATAGGCAAGACGCTGGTATAGTACTGCAATTCACATGTGACGTCTTTCCCCTTAGAATCCCACCACCGCAAACTTTTTCTACATTAGGCCTTCAGGCTCTTCTGTTCGATTTGACTCTGCCACTCTCTCAAGCGTTCTGCTAACAAAAAAAAAAATGATTTGGTAGGAAGGAAAATGCCCTAATTTCCTATGAAACAGAACAGTGAACACCTGGGGGTGATTTCCTGCGTGTGATTTCTGCAATTTCAGATGTGATTATCACAACTATGTTGTAGAGAGAGCAGTTGTTCAATTGTTTCCTTGTAGGAATTATAACTTCAGAGGGATTTGGTTTGTCTGGGTGCATGCGTGCGTGTTCTTGCAAGCGTTGACGTGTTTCTGTGAGAGGACCAGACAGATGACTCACATTCCAGTTCTCTGTGCAGGGCGATGGATTCTGATTCCACTTGCTTAGCTGTCACCACAGATGATAAGGCCATGACCTTTGCACCCTGAGCTTGGGCTTTCATCTGCACACAGAGACATGAGCGTGGGGGGGGGAGGAGGAGGGGGTGGATGTATGTGGGAGCATCAGCATTACGTATAATGAATATTTTGACAATTAGATTTGTATTACCTTTAATAAATGGTGACACACTTTTAATGTGATTATGTTCATAAAATGTGTGCATGGGTGTGTTTTTGAACTGTGTGACCCATGTATTATATGCCACAGAACTATATAAATAAGGTCTAATGTCTAGGTTTGAACACCAGAGAACTACACCTCTCTAGCAGATAGATAGATAAATAGATAGAAGACAAAACACTGTAGCACAACCTCGTGAAGACTATCCGCCAGCTCCAGGTTCTTTCCAGACATGTTCAGAAGAGGTTCCATTTCCTCTTGGATCTTGCCGACAAGCTCCTCCTTGGTCTGGACGTGCGAGGCAAGTTCTTCTGCTCTCTTCAGCAGGTCTACGCCCTGTGAGAATAGGAGTCACTCTGCATTGCATCTGTTGTGTGCTGTATGTTTTGTTAAGGCTAATGGATCATATACCCTACACCTGAAAGCTGTCTCCTTTGAACTTAATGGCTACATGCATCCCTGTATAATCTCTGGACTTGTAAAACATGCTTTGGGATATACTGTATTTCAAATAAGCACAGACAACCTCTTTATCCCCCCCCCCAATGTACATCCACATCGTTTCCTTTATATTGAGAAACGTGTTACTGAGGATTTCAGTCACCGCATTAGCATAAATCCTCTCTCTGCCACACAAAGTACCGAATGAGCGATTTAAATTCCATTTGCCCACAGCAGGTGTTTGGCGCCTGGCGGTACTGACCTCGTTCAAGTGGGTCATTACTGACGTTAGGTTGAGCCCGGTGTGGTTGTTCAGGCCAGCGTGTAGCCCTGCGTAGCTCTTCTCCAGATCCATCTGGCTCGCTGTTGTCTCGCTCACCTGGGCTGCCAGACTCCGCTTCATCTGCTGCATGTCTGACAATCTTGGGAAGGGGGTCATCACGGATGGCTAATATAAATAACTGGGATAGCTTGTTTATGTGTTTTTTGTTCCGTCTTTAAATCTACTCTAACGACAAGACGTTGAAGTTGTCCTGCTTCACTGTCGCCATACGTGCGGTTGTATGCTTTATTCAGTGTGCACAACTATTCCGGGCTCTAACACTTTTGACATCTACACATCAGCCCTATAAAATCTTCTCAAGTGCCACAGTGTGTGGAAAATCTGCACTGAAATTCCAGTTTTATACTGGCCATCTGTGTCCTGCTATAAAATACTGTGCACATAAACAAATTATTACACATACACACACACACATATATAGCATTAAAACCCATTGATGTATGGCATGGCTCCACAGATTAACAGAAGGGTTGGCGGGGTGTAATTCACACTGAAATGTGTGCGCGCCACTCTCATCACAGCCACCAGAGGGCTCTCTTCCTCCTCCTGGCTAGCATTCAGGGTAATCCTTGGACCAAAATCCTTGGACCCAAAATCTAGTAGATTTGTTAAGCGCAAGGAGTCCAAGAACGCAACAGGCTTACAAAAGAGACACTCCGGCTCCCTGTGGCTAAATGTTTCACTTCTTCAGCTCCCATGTGATTTCAAGGGACAGCTATAAAGCAGCAGCTCCTTGAGCTCTATTACAGGGTGTGCTTAAGAGAAAATATATTAAGACAGCTCAACAACTGTTTTCCACTTTCTGCTTGTGCCTTGCTTGGGTTTAGGTGTACATCTATAGTAACTCACTGCTTTGTTAAGTTCCTGATATACTCCTCTGTGGAATTATCCTGCAGTAGATCTAGCAGCAGAAGAAATGTCTGGTTAGAGGCTTTCAAGGCTCTCCTGGCTGTGGCATCAATGTAGTCTGCCATTTGTCTGTGACTAGAGAGAGAGAGAGAGAGAGAGAGAGAGAGAGAGAGAGAAAAACAAAGTAGGACAAAGAAAAACAGGAAGGAATAGGGAAAGAGATAGAACCCACATAATGGCAAAAGTAAAATAACTATCACCCAAAAATGGAAGACATGGATTTTGGGGCTGAAGCTTCTATGCACTGGCCCTTGAGCCCAGACGATCAGATTTTTTTTTTGTATTTTTTCTTTTAGCTACTACATAATAGGTCTGCGTACTGAGCAGCCGAGGGCATCGATTCACTGTGGCCTAACCGCCATGTGAGCAACAGGCAAAAAAGAGAACCAGTAAAGTCTAAGCGAGATCATAATTGACCACTTAAAGCCCGCTGTCCAATCTTACCTATTCATTATTACCTGTGATTCATTGACCACAGTGTACCAATCATTTGGCCCAGATGCCACCTCGAATGGAATGATCTACATAGAAACAAAAATGGAAACAATATATAAACAAACTGAAAACACACATATGCACAAAGACACAGTATGGAATGTCTAATGTCATTTCATGAATTTCATGATTATATTGTATTTTAAAATAGAGCGTTGTATTTCTATGCATTTCCTAGTGGTGAATAGTACATGAATAATGAGAAGAAATATTTTATCTCAAGTCACTCAAATGGAATTTCATGTTGAGTTGTATTGTGTTTGGGTTTGAATTGACAGCACATTATACACACTATTCCTTTGAATGGGCAGTAAACATTAACTGCTGTCTGGTCAAAAAGGCCAGTAAGTGTGACTAAATCACGATTGAAAAATATATGAAAGTTAGCAAGCATTCCCAAGGACATGAATATATATGCTCAGTACGAAAGGTTGAAAGTATGGACGACCTCACAACCCTATCAAATAGCAGGTCCCCCACCACAGAAACATTTCCAGTTGCTGTCTCACATGCTGTGTTAAATTAAAGAAATGTAAATAACAGTAGAACATTTCACCAAGTGGCGTTTCATTTAAAAAATAAAAAATAAAACAAACTGAGAAAATTGAATCAACATTTTACACATGAGAACCCTGTATTAATTTTGTTGGAGCTGCTCTGCTTATTAATGTGGAATTGCATTGCTATTGCCTCAGGCAAGTGATAAGGACATTAAAGGATACATCTTTACACACACACACACACACACGCACACACGCACACACACAATGCATTGGCCAAGCAAGCTCTCTTATTTCCCCCAAACAAAATAACATGGCAGCATAATATATTTCCATCTTCCCTGAGCACCGCAGAGTGATGCTGAAAAGCCTGCAGTGGGTGCAGAACAAATTGTGTATTTTAGCGCCCATCAAACAAACAAACCTAACTCCCACACACACATAAACTTAGTTTTAGCGCCATTTAAACATTTAGCTAGAGCTAACAGCTTCCCACTCCAAACTGGATAGGTGTATTAATGTTACTTTAGTGTGGGTAGTATTATGGGTGTACATAGAAGAGCTAAGCTATCTAAGCAGTAACCAGCAGAATGCCCTTATTAGTCTGGTTACAGACTGCTGAAGCCCTGCCCACTTTGCAGAGAGGAGTTTGCAGAGCCTTCAAAATGTTCTTGTTTTATTGTTTAGTTTTTTAATTATTTAAATTTGAGGATAACATCACCTCTTTGTGGGTGAGATAAACACCCTTAGTGTCCAATGATATAGTCTGGAATGGAATTTAACAGTATATACACCAAGGGTAGCTGTACATCATGTAGCCTATACATTTCTGATATGATTAAAAGCCACTTCCTGTGCACGGCAGGAAGTGATGCAATAGTCAGCACCTGGTTATAGCAGAGTAAATGATTCAGATTCAAATTCCGATTCAGACAAAAGTATTGATCCAAAAATTAGATTATAGGGGCATGCAGTTGTTGATAGAAGGCTGTTTGTGTTTATTTATAGCAGAACACGTTATATATAAGATGAAGGGCGATTGCTTTTCGTACCATGTCGTCCAGGTCCAGGGTGGATTGCTTAAGCAGCTTCATGGATTCTGTCACGATGAGCTGAGCATCTGCGAAGGTCTGACACGCGTCCGTGCGCTCCCCGTTCTCCTCCCCGCTCCCCTCCTCCCAGCCTCCCGTTGTCGCGGAGACGTTGCAGCCGAACGCCGCGCCGACACCGTGCAGCTGGCGCGACAGCGCGCGCGCCGAAGACTCCAGAGCGGAGAACTGCTTCACGAAGGCCTCCCGCGCCTCTGCCAGAACAAAGAGCATGGCGCACACAAGCCCGAGATGTAACACAGAGACGCTCACAGTGAGACAGCTACACAGGTATTGTCATTTTCTCCCAGGTACCGGGTGCGTGCGCTGTCAGCCTTTATGTGGCGCTTCGGCACGGCTCTCCGCCTCTGCGTGAGTTACACAGCAGGACATCTCTTATCAAGGCCCACCCATCTGTTTGTGGTTAGGGGAAGAGATCCCTGTTACTTTCTGAATGTGTCCAGATGTTGTTGCCGCTGTGTCACAAGCTGTCACTGTGTCTTATGTGGGCTCTAAGCAGCTTCACGGCATTTACAGAACCAGGCGCACAACGTGTCTTCCAACAAACGCCGCTTGTTTCGTATTGTGACTTTGCTTGTGTGTTTTGTGTGTTTTGTGTGTGTGAACAAAGCGTATGAGAGAAAGGTAAGTAAAGCTATTGCTACCGGACCACACATTGTCTTGTATTATAACAGGGAGGACAACCCAAAAATACGATTGTGTTTATGTGAAGGTCTAACTTGAAGAACCATAATGGTCTGCAACTAAAGTAAAAGCCAGCGATTAGAGTGCACACAAGTTAGAATGAGATAATCAAACCTTTTGTCCGACTGTGTATATACAGTACTAAATAGCTACCCCTAAACAGTCGTTTGATTTACAAAAACATCTTGAAAGCTGTGTGGGTGGAGTTGAGTGATTTCCAGGCTGGGCGGGGGCGCAAAGCACTTAGTTTTCAGGTAGTGTGCGCGTGTATATCTTATACACTTTAAGATGTGTGTGTGTGTGTGCGTGTGCGTGTGTGTGTGCCAAATATAGGCAAAGACGT
>JAODUH010065533.1:0-17085 GCA_027564835.1 Typhlichthys subterraneus
ATACTTATATGTGTACAAGCCTGATGAAGCCTGATGAACTGCATTCCAGTGAAGAGTCCTTGTCTGCAAACTATGCCCTGGCCAAGAGCATCAAAAGAGATTACATTTAAAAAATAAAAACAAACATTAGCTAACTATTGTAATATTTACATGGCAATAGTAATTATCCTTATATGTTACTTACACCTAAATAACATTTGACAATTTTGTCCATTATCTGTGCATAATCATCTTTGTACTTGACAAGATTTGGCAAATTGTCAATTGTTAACACCTGGAGGTGCTACTCCCCGTAATAGCACATAATGCTTATATTAATCGATGGCATGTTCAAACAGGCCATACCACTGTCCCCCGGCCTTTAACTAGTTGCTTTTATCAATACAGCCTGGTTTCCATGTTTACAAATCCACTTAAGACTGATTTACTGTATGTTATTGTACTGTATTGTTACTGTATAAGAATGTTCTTAAGTGTCATTGATGTACTAGTGTGATGCACTGCATGTTATATGTAAAAACAACATGACAAAGGAATAATAACACAGGACAGCATATTTGTCATTACAGCTTTAGGCAGCTGGATATATCAATGACATTACACCATAATCACCAATAGGTTGCCTTCTCTGTCTTTATGGATTGTCTGTATATCATTCAAGGCGAGCTTACATCTCCGCTGCACTCAAGCCCTGCATCCTGTGCTCACCACAGGTTTGGCCAAGACATTAGGTAAATACAGGATGCACAAAGCCCTTAACTACATCCCTACTGTGCTTGGATGACTGCCATGACAACACACAGTGGATCTCCCAGAGAGCTGGGCTATTTGTTATGTGGAAACACACTGAGAGATGCCCAAGCAATGCCCTTTGGTGTTAGGGCATGCATCTTGCCTTATGCATTGTCTACCCACCACCAGAATAAAGAGCCTTTCAATTTTGGGACACAGAATCTCAGAGACAGCATGCATAAGTCTAAAGGAATGTCAGGATACAAATCTAAAATAAATGTAAACATCCTTATCTGGATGTTGCCCAGTGTGTCTATGACACAAGCTGCATTTCTCTTTACGTGTCATGCCTGAGGATCTCCAGACAGCTCTAGATTAGCTCCTCCCTCCTGGAACAACTGTCAAGGCCAATCTGCTCTGTGAACAAGTCATCTGGACACCAGATCCAATCATAGCCAGGATAAAAGATGACTCCTCTCTCTCTCTCTCTCTCTCTCTCTCTCTCGCTCTCTCTCTCTCTCTCTCACTCTCTCTCGCTCTCTCGATCTATCTCTCTCTCTCTCTCTCGATCTATCTCTCTCTCTCTCTACCTCTCTCTCTCTCTCTCGCTTTCTCTCTCTCTCTCACTCTCTTTCTCTCTGCATATCTTTCTCTTTCTTTAATCCCCTTTCCTTTTGCCATGTTGCCTTCAGTGGCCAAGGTGGTGGAAATCCCCTATCTGCCATGCATCCTGCTGAGGTTGTTTCTTTCCAGGTCAATGAGGATATATGCCAGTGGTGATGAGCACTGATAAGGAATAGTATTGATCAGAGAGAAGCACACCCAGCACTGATCAGTGAAGGAATCTGCTGGGTGGGTATTTAAACCAAATAAGGGACAATGCCTGTTGTAATGCAGGCGTATTTCAGCCCCCAAGGCCTGTTTGCCATGTTTTTCATATTACATGTTTAGTAATTATGTCTTCTGTAAAAATGGCGCCATCATTTAGACTCACCCTATAATCCTAGCTGGGGCCATATTGGGCAGAGATTCCACAGCAAATCGTATAATTGCTGTTGTGAATTGGAAAATGTGACTACCTTGCAAAACAAGTTATATGTGTGTATCTAACCCTTAATTCTTCAAACATTAGCATATCCTGCCTTTAGCACGCTATGAGGCTCAGATGTTTTCATTTGTTTGTAGTGTTTTGGCTCATTCTCACTTAGGAAATACTGTTTCCAAGAAAACATACTGTGGGTAGTAGGTGTTTTATGACCCTTTTACACCCTTACCAGTATTGTCTTCCATCAGTACCAGATAATGTTATGTGACCTAACCTTACAGCTGTTTTGCTGTTGTTTCATTTTATTGATCATTTGGTTGGGTAGGTGTGTCATCCACATAAATGCTAAGTGAAGATAGACAGAGCTTTGGTGTAAAAACCTCAATTCACCGGAAACATGCCAAAACACATCACATTTGACTCTTGCTTGTTGTTAATTCACCATAAGAAATATTACAAAAAAAAGAGTAGAAACAATCTCACTTACATTGGCTCTCTTGAGACCTTTTAAACCCTCAGCCCGTCATGCGCAAATCCTTGAAAAAACAGGCCCTAGATTGTTCTGTTCAAAGGGGCTTGGGTCAAACCTGATAGGTCAACCTTTCTCAAATTGAGTTTACTCCCAAACTAGCCCCCTTCTGCCCAAAACACATGGTGCCCTACCCTGAGGACTCTGCTGATTTATGGCCCACTACACACCTCATATAAATCCCAAGATGATCTATCATCATTGGGGCTTCTGCAAGACTTTAAACATATGGTAACGTATGGTTGATTTTAAACTAATAATTCTACGATAACTAAAGCCAGCTTTGGACATGTTTTCTTTGGGAAGCTGTTTTGTATTTTGATGTAAATAAAAATGTTGATTTATATGTAACCTAATTCACTGTCAGGTGTTATGTTTATCTAAGAGCCATAAAGGAAAGTTCAGCTTCCACCCTTTTAGCATATTTGTGCCAGGAAGCTCTGGCACAAATGGCCATGAACAGATAGAGGAAGTATCACCATATGTTGTCAGTCAGAATCACAACACAATCCATTGAGATTCAACAGACCTACAGGCTCAATGAAATGAAATGCTAAATTGTTCTCTATTTATAAATCCTTTTGGGATATCCCTGCCTCTTACTTCTAACTACAAAAAGGTTTATATCTTTTAATTATCTGCAAGCCTTTTCCTTCAACTTTCCCTAATGCCCCAGGACAATGGATTGGAGCAGGTCCTCCTCTAGGTTGCTTTGTGTCGAGTTACAAAGACCCATTCATCAGTATTACATGGCAACTTTAGCAACACACTGCATACGTTAATACCATGTATGATTCTGCTCACCCTTCAAAATCATACAGAGATAACTATTGAAGGTATACTTCTACAAAGTTATAAAGTGTTGGGTTTATGGAGGATAGTCCTTGCAATTACTTTATGTCCTCCAATAATGATTAGAATTACACCTCCTACTGTACCTTTTAATATTTTATAACATGTTTATATAATTGATTGAATTGCTTTTCAGACATACTGTATCTTACATATAGTGATAATAGTCTGATAGTGACAGCTGTATTGTGTTAGGCAAAGAGATCTGATACCCCATGAAGAATCACTCTGGTGCTCTCCAAATGACCCTTGACCCTTGTACTCAGACAGGGGTCTGCCTGTCTGATTCAGTACACAGAAGAAGAATGCAAGAAGCCTTCTGAAATGACAGTCTATTCTACAGTTTTGTGTTGGGTTGTGTTTTGCCCTGAGCACTGACAACAAAAACAGAATAGAGCAAACAAAACACTGTGTGTGTGTGTGTGTGTGTGTGAAAGGGTCTTATTATTTCAAATGGCATCTCGCTGTTTGCTCCTTTCCAGTACACCTGCGAGCTGGGGCCTGTCTCAGATGTGAAGGGGGGTAGGGGGCACAAGCTAACTGCTAACCACTAACTATACCTAAGAGAGCAGGCAAGCAAAACAGCAAGCAACTGACCCCAAGGAAATGCTCTATTTCTCCTATAACGAGCAACGTTTCCCCCAGCTGAATTACATTTAATTGGAGATTTTCCCTTGCCTTGGCAGGGGAAAAGTTTCTTTTGCATTTTTATTCCCACATTTAATTATGCCTATGTGGTTTTCCTCCACATTGATTATGTGGTTTATCCATTACATTATGCAAACTGTAAAAGTTTAATAATTATTCTGAAAATGCAAATAATATAACAAATATATTACCAATACATGCATTAAAATGCTGTTGCAACATTAAAATAATTGTAACAAACCACTAAATGTATTCTGAAGGAGTAAACACAGGTGCCTATATAGTCTAATTCCAGTCTATAGGCTTGGAGCTGAGGAAACCCCACCTTTCAAGTGCTCAGAGTGAGTACTCTCCCAATGGGTTTATGGCATCTTATAAAAGAAGAGCAGTCACGTGTGAAGTGCAGACAGTGTAGATGTGGCATGTCCACATAACCAGCCTGACAAAGACAATGACCTATATACAGTATATATATATGCCCTGTGCATGTCTGACACACTGTAGATCCAGTCAATGTTGCACAGTGTAATGCTCACCTTTGCAATAGGCACAATTAACTAAGTCTCCAATAAACAAAGATTTATAATGAAATGGATTTGTGGATGTTCTATGTTAATTAAGTTAATTATGTGTTAGTGGCCATATGGGAGCAACAAGGAGAGTGCTGTGGAGAGGAGGGAGGTACCTGTTGGGGTCCCATGTCCTCCTGTTGCTCTGATCTTATCAAGGGGGCTAGCCAAGAGGAGGACCAGCTGTCACTCTGGCCAAGCTTTTGATGTCCCTTGTGAGAGCTGGGCCACTTTTAGAGGAGCTGGGCTTGTCCTCGCTCTTAACGAGAGCTGAGATGGAGCTTGCTTTAGTGGTGGGTGAACCAGTGATAACAGCCCTCCACTGCTACTACAGTAGAATGGAGAGTTACAGCTCCCCTGGGATATATGGTGCTTGAATTTTGCGCCCTTACAGCAGCATTTGCCGCTCTCAAGTCTGCGTTTCATGCATGTGAGTTAAAACAGGACGTCCACCTTGTAAAACAGCCAAGACACCAAATGCACTTGTCCCTATAGCCAGCCCATGGCTCCTTTTAATTACAGGCTTATTGTGAAGATAGCAGTCTGTAATTGCTGTGGGAAGAATCTGTAGTGTTTCTGACTCTCATTTTTTAGATGTTTTAAGTGTATTGTATTTAGGCACAAAATATTTCTGCAATACATAAGGTAATGTTACCTGTTGAACTTAGCAATGTCCCTTTATATCATACTTTACTGAATGTGTTCGCTCCACTTCAGCTTGTTGAATTGTGTATTTCCTCTGAAGCAGTAAAATAGATTAAATATTGTTGTTGTTGTTGTTCATGTTTTTAACAACAAACAACAAATGTGGCATCAGATGCCTTAGAACACTGTAACTCCACGCCCCAGGACACATGCACCATCCTTCTCTGAGTCTCAGACAATGGCATCGCAGGGGCGAATGCCCTGCATGGCTGTGGGTATGTGCTCTCCACACATGGCGAACTTTTGAACCAGCTCTTGACCACAGCTTGAAGGGAGCAGAGACAATGGTTAGTAAACACAGTGCAGTGAATGACAGGATTAGGTATTAAATGACAGGATGTGCTTAAAGAGAAGCAGGTGCTGGCTAATGAAGGCCAAACCTTACAGCGGTAGAAAAGGATTATCACTGAGCCTTCCAGTCCCACTTTTTTGAATGTCCATGGTGTCTCAGCCACTCTCTATCTGAACAATTCTTCCACACTGCCCTTTATCATAACTTTATCCTTTCCTTCTTTCTCTATTATCTGTCTATATTGCCCAGCAGAACATAACCATTGAGGCATAAACACAAGTCTCAGCCAATTGACTTTCATGAGGTTGGACATTCCAGTCCAGCCACATTGAAATGCACAGTAAGCAGAGCAGGACAAAAGACACCTCATTCCCCCAACGATCCTATGCAGATGAATCTCAATACAGCGAACAAAGCTATACATTGTTAAACATTACAACTAATACTCGGGGTGTTTTTATGTTTTCATATTTTATAATATCTGTGTCTCAGTGCGTACATTTGATGTTGTCCAAGGCTTATTTAAGATTCAAAGATGTATTTGTCATATGCTTATGTGCAGTGAAATGTCTTTTGGCTGCTTAAAATATTATAAAACAATAATATGAATAAATATGTATTACAGAATGAACAAAATGCTCACAATAAATATATTACACTGTTAACATACCCTATATTGCAACTTGCTCACCTCGTCTTTTTGGGCTTGCTAATTAACAAATATGTCCTTGATATGTAATGGTTCCCTGACTCTGTATGTAACAAACATGTTTTCATGGCTATGCCTGACTCTGTGTGGCTGTTTGCCTGTGCTGAACTAGATTAATCCTTTGTGCTTCACAGGGCACTGGGAAAGCATGGCCTCCTCTGTTTTTCCACAGGTGCATTGTGGGTAGAAGCAGAAAGCTTCTCTCATCGGGTGGTAATGAGTTTCTGAGCCATGTTCTGAGCTCTCACTTGTCAACACGGTAAATCCACATTTTATACTAGGCCCTAAACCCCATATAATTCACATCATCTTCCTGCTCTGAAGTGATTTAACACAACCTTCCAGCAAAAACACGGAAACCAGAAACCATAAAATAATGACAAATAATAATAATAACAAGATAATAATAATAACAAGATATATATATATATATCCAATAAGGGTATCTGTGACATATCACACAATCAACATTGAGAGTCAGAACAAAACAATAATGATTCCGAAGAAAGACAAACATTGACATGTTGAGAATGATAGTATGGAGACACAATGGCACTGCAGACCCATATTTTACTTCAGGATTACCTCATGAAGGTGTGGTAGAGAACGCCCACCATGTCACACCCTGCCCTCCCACAGCAGACACACACACACACATACACCACCCCCTGTCACCTCCTCTGAACCAAGACGAAGTTTAATTAGCGCCTGTCTTTAACACACGCTGTTGTTGTTTCTCCTTTTTCACCTCTGTTTGCCATGTTTTTTGTGTATTGACATTGACAACGGCTTTGGGCAATTTCATAGCATTGTCAAAGACCCGATAGAGCTTATACTCATTGCTAAACTAAGGCTCAGTTAAGATTATTGATGATTCTTGTGATTGTGATGTACTGTATATTATTTTATTAATAATAGTAGTGGCGGTAGTTTTTTAATAGTTGAGAAGATTGTGCAATATTTGAACATTTGTAACACATCTATTGCAGGGTGGATTTCAGGGAGGATTCAGAACTATTATTATTATTTTAAATCTAGTTTTATGAAAGCATACATTTTTCGGTTCTGTTAATGTTTTGATTTATATAATTATATATTTTTTGTCCCCATGCTTGAATAAGAAAGTTGTTCAAAGCTTGCAAGCTACAACCTTTTGGGGCCTTTGACATACAGTAATGTACACAATGCTAGGCAACCAGATAAGGAGGGAATTGAAGAAGACTAGTTCAGGTAAGCTCAAAGTATATGCTGTAGGCTGTATCTCCACCATCATGTTGTATTTATTCTGGTTGGATGACCCAATTCAGTGGTCCTGGCGTCAGTGTGTTTGCTGTGATCTAGCCACACGATTGTCTGTATCTGCGTTCATGATGTCAAAGCCCTTGGACCATAATCAATGTAATGAGATCCCACACAACATCTGTAATGCTTCAGAATACCTTGACAACCACCCGAAGGGGAGCCCTTTAATAAAGTAGTATTCCATCAACCCTCCCCCCACCCCTCCCAAATCACCACCTCTATCACATCACATACCCTCTTACCAAATCTCCAATATAACTTGCATAATTTGCAGGAGTGCATTGGTGCACCTGCTTCCAACGCAACCCCCAGAGCTTTCTCTCCCTAGCCAAATTAACCACGGCAAGGGTACAGCATACAATTACCATGGGGTGGAAAGCTCACTTCCTAAATCTCCCCTGAACAAGTGTGAGAAGTAAGGGGTGCAGTAGAAAGGTGGACTATTACACACATTAGACTCAAACTGAAGGGCAAAGTGACAACGAACAACAGACACGAGACTGCAGGGGAGCACAATGAGCCCCTGACCTCTTTGTTTGGTCAGGCTAATGTGCCGTGGTGGGGGGGTGTACAGCTGTGAAGATCAGCAGACACAGGGCCCAGCTGACATGTCTACATCAAAGCACTAGTGCTTCTTCTGTCCTTTCTGAGCATGGCTGCATGGAAAAACATCTGAGGCCTCAACATTTCTAGCAGGGTCAGAGGTCAGCTGGATGCAAGTACAACCACTGGTAAAATATAAAGCAAAATAAAATAATAAAAAAGTCCATTCTAATGTAAATGATATCCAAACGCAACAGGCGTCGCTGTTTATAAGCCTTTCACCATGGAAGCCGAATTTTCAATCCGCCTTTAAAATTGAAGGGATTGGAAAGGAGGAACGCCAGCACAGATTTTGGCAATGAGATTATTTGATCATATTGTGCAGCTGCCCATTGTCTAATCTCTTCATGACAGCTCTGAAATGAGAAGCCTCTTATCATCCAACATTCCCACTAAACCCTCAATGCCTCCTGCCATACTCTTCTAAACCTCAGCCTCCCTCAGACACATGAACACGTTTGGCCATCCTATTCTCCTTTGTGGTTGAAATTGGATTAATGTTAACACATTTGGCCATATCCAGTATAGTATACTGTATAATATACTGGATATTGGCCTTGGGTATTATACAGTATCAACATTTGTAGACCCCAAAAATGATATAGTGGTGGGTGATGTAAACTTTTTAAATATAGGGAAAACACCATATAACGCTATGTACATTAAATAGTTGTTTATTCTACATTGAAAGAGCGGCATAGTAAAATCCAATGTGCAGATCAAATAACCAAAAGATTCTGATTATCTGATTATTACATTCTGATTATTCGTGACGATGCACATCAAACAATGATTGAGAGCTGTTTTAAAGATGTCCAGTACTTAATGTTAATGACAAAAATAGAAATATTTACAGTTTAGATATCAGTTTCATTGATTCACACATGTTCTTAAAATGCAAGGTTTTGGTTTCAACTATACTGCAACATGAGACATACAAAATTATATAGAGCACTGAATGCACAAACGACAAATTGCTTAAATTAGTAGAAGACTAAGTGAGTGAGATCACTCCAAGGAGCAGTTAGTCCATTTCCCATGGTTCTCAAGTTCGGTTGTTTTTTACAGTTCTAATGCCACCCGAGGGGGGCTGCACTACACCAAGGTCATGACCTTCAACGAGGCAGGTTGGAACCTACGGATCTTTTTCTTCAGAGCACGGGAGGCTTTGATGCGGCAGGTGGGAGGTTGGCCTCGTGGGACTGGCTGGAGGTGCATCCCTGTGGACCTCAGGGCAGAGTCAGCCCAGACCAGAGCCCCCTCCTCCCCACAGCCCTGAACCTGACGCCCCTGGCCCCCCTCGTCCAGGGACAGGCTGCTGTCAGAGTCCGAGAAGGACTGGAAGCTCTGGCTGGACTCGCTGTCCCCAAAGTGGTTGGTGGTGTTGTCGCTGACCTCGCCCTCGCTGCTCTCTGCTATGGTGGAGTGGAACAGGGAGGCGCACTCTGCCGAGTACTCAGACTCACAGCTGGCTGGGTGGCGGTAGGACATGAGGGGCGCAGCTGAAGGATAGCGGGCGTCCAGGTTGCTGTAGAAGGAGGACGACATGGAGGTCTGGCGGCTCACAGGTTGCCCTACCCACTGGTGATGCCTGGAGCTCCCATGACAGGCCTGCTTCTGCCTGCTCCCTGCTCCCTGTTCCTGCTCTCTTGACCTCTGACGATGAGCGTGCGTTGCCGCCGGCGACACCTCCACGTGGCCCGGGAGACTGCCGGCCCCCTGCCTTCTCCTCCTGTGCTCCGCGGGCTCCTTGTACTCCAGGCACTGGGTTCTGCGGCTTTTTGACTTGGCGAGGGTGGGGCCAGACTGTGGCACCCTGTGGGCGTGCATGAGTCCCGGGCCGCTGAGGCCACGGCCCTCTGCTACACAGGCAGGGAGCTTCTGGGTGGCCTTCTCTGCTCCAGACCTTCTGCACTCTTCTTTATACCCACCGCTGCCGTCCCGGGGCCGCTCCCCTGAGGAACAGCCTTGCAGGGGCCTAGGTGGGCGGGGCTTCTCGCTGCTCCTCTTCCTGAGCCTCACCGCCTTGGTCTTACGGTCTGCCTGCCTCACCTTCACCCGCTGGGTGCCAGCGGGGACGAATTTGGCACGGACGAAGTGGGACATCTGCCCCGCGTGTCCGGGGCAGATGTCCCGGACACGCGGGGCCTCCTCTGAACCTCCGGGAGCGCTGGCGTCGCCGTACCTCCTGTCTGGGTGAGCTCTCAGCACGGCAGCCTGGCCACCGCTGCCCCTGGTGGCGGCCTCACCACAGACCAGCTGCCGCACAGCCGCGGGAAAGGAGTAGCGGAATGAGGCCTGGCTGGAGGCCAAGGAGGGGCTGCAGCTGGCCTGGAGGCTCATGCACTGTCTCCTCCAGTCACAGTGTGGCCTGGTGGACAAGCACGCTGCCTCAGGAGATCCTCCTCCACCTGCCTCACTGTGGCGGCTGCTCTTGGAGACTGAGCGTTGCAGGATCATGTCGATGTAGCCGAGGCGCCCGCCGAGGGGTTCTGTTCCGGGAAGGCCATCGCCCGGGGGTCCCTGCGCCTCTGGCCGCCTGGGGCTGGCGGTCTCCCCGCCTGGGGAGAAGAGGGGACTGTGGAGGGCTACGGCGTGCAGGGGGCTGGGATAGTGGTACACCTCGGTCCCACCGCGTGACATCAGGCTACTGTGGAACCTGCCGTCCCCCACAGACGGTCTGACGCTGGGGCACGGAGGCAGCTTCTTCCCATCGGCAGGCCTGTAGTAGCCTGGTGCAGAGGTCAGCATGTTCTCCAGGTCACCTGGTGAGAGCACAGGAGGAAACAGTCAGGGTCTGCTTTTTGCCTGCAGGATAAAAGGGTGTTGCTTGTTTCCATGTGAAATACAGGATGTACAGCCCTACAATACAATTAAGGGCTATATAAATTAACTTGACTTGTTGTTGGGCTGCCTCATACTGGCTGGTGAGCGCACAGCTAGCCTCATAATGGCTAGCAAGCGCACAGTTATTGCTAGCCTCGTGCTCCTCTCACCGGTGGACACAGGCCTGCCTGCTCGGATCCTGCTGCTGCCCAGGTGAAGGGCTGAGGCCCGGGGGGGGTGCGCCTGGCTGGAGCCCTCATCAGCAGAGCTCCGGCGACACAGGTCGCCCGGCACTGGGGGCGCGTGGGGGCGCTGGGATGCGGCTAGGCCCGTGGGAGACAGCAGCAGGCTGCTCTGGGAGGACGAGGACAAACACTCGCTGTACACAGAGGTGCAGGAATTGGACAGGGAGCAAGAGCCGCCGTCACTGAGCTCATAGAAACCTGCAGAGGGGACAGCGCCAGGTGCACACGTTAGCCCTCGAGAGGAGCCCGCTAGTTGTGGTGGGGGGACTTCATTAGAGTGTTTACCAACCCGAGCTAGGTCTGCTGTCACTCTCCAGCTGCTCTGTGGAGGCCTTGCTGACGTCCAGCTTCAGCTCGCTGATCTGTTGGTCCAGCTCCTCTAGGTGGCTCTGCAGGCCTATGTCCTGCCTCCGCAAACGACACTACACAACACACACACACACACACACGTAGCAACAATAAGAGGACCCCACATGGCTTAAACCGGTTTACTAGTACATATCTTTGCCAAATAAAGGCTGTTTGTATATAAACACATAATATGTCTGTGCTTGTAGCCTACAGATAAGTAAGGTAGGCTGTACCGTATAATACAGTGGTGAAGCATGTGCAGGTTAAATACTATAGATCAGTGTATCAACAAGTACATAACTCGGTAGGTAAACATGAAAATCTGAAGAACAGAACGTTTGAACAAAGGGATGTTCTTTTGTGCACCCACAGAGAGAAAGAAAGTAGGAAAGCGGCCTGTGGCTGATCATTAACCCTTTGAAAGGACACGGGGCGCTTGGAAGAAACAGTGATGGGTGACTCATTTCTACCCCACAGGGAGGGTTTGGCCATTGTGTAAACTACTAAGGGGGCAGACTGGAGGGGGGGTTGAGGTCAGGGACAGTATTTGCTCTAGTAACTAGGGCTGGCCAATACTGTTAGTACAGTCTGGTGTGGTGACTAACACTGAGACATTGGAACCCAAAGGGACGCTCTTAGCAAAGGGCACATAAAGGCCTGATTTGTAATATTTATAAAATGTTCATGTCATTATTTCAATTGGGGCCTGTGTCAACATCACGGTCTATGCAGAAATAAGTGTAAATTTACCAGAAACCATTCAATACACCACTGGCATGCTTTTGTAGTAAGAAAACCTAAACTATATTGCAAAGGTAACAAATATGGGCCTATGTAATAAGTGTCGTCAACTCAGCCTGTTGTGTGCACCACAGTGAACACATTCACTCTACATGGAAAAAGCGTGTCATGGAAATTCAAGCCAGGTGAATGTTAAATGTCCCACTGGCACAGGCCATAAGGGACTCTATGTTCATGTGTAAATGTAAAGTAAGTTGCTATTACTGTATTTCCAGTGGAATTGAAGTGGTTAATAATTTACGAAAGAGGGTGACCGCTCCCCCTCTCTCACACACACACGCAGTCTTTCTTGAGTCTTGAGTCCCGTGGTTCTGCAGTGAACCTTGATTTACGACATATATCCTACTTCCTACCCCCAACTGAGAATGGGAAAGTCATTAGCAATTATTTGAATTTTACATATGATCATCTGAATCGAATACAAATTGAATTTATTTGTAAGTGTGGTGCAAATTTGCTAATAGGCCTGCTGAAAGCCAGACTTGCCAATGCTGACTTTATAATGATCGACAGGCACAGCAAAATGATATCCTACCAATTGTTGCTTCAGCGCTGTCAGGGTCGCCTCCAGGCGTTCTTCCTCTGCTCCCATCACTGAGCAGTCCGTGCTTGTCTGCACAAGAGACGTCGGTTGATCATTGTCCATTCGCAGTGCCCAGTTAACCATATCGCTCTGTTTCTCTCGTAGCAAATGTAGCTCCTGCAACCCTGCCAGAGCAGCATGCAACCTTTCTCCGACCCTGCCACGATCGATGCCCACCACGGCGCTCATTGCTCCCGACATAGAAACCTTCCGACTCAGCATTTTGTAGAGTGGCGTCAGACTCGGCAGTCTACATGTCCGTAAAAGTTAAACAAATGTCCCTGCCGGATGGCTGATCAGACGGATGCTTAACTCTGAATAAACGAGTAGGTCTATTCTCAGCTATACCTCAACTCATGCCGGTCTGTTAGGCTATGCCTTGTGTACATGATAGAACTGTAGTAAAGAGGATAGAAAAAAAAATCATAGTCCCACCCCCAGGTCAAATGGTCGCTCTTCCTATTGGCTGGCCACTGGATTGCGGCGAACATCTGTTACTAATCCTTTACATTAGTGGTTTTTGACCTCTGATACGTCCAGGCATGTAGGCCTAATTATGTTCATTAAACGTAATGTGCGTTATAACCAGACACTATAACGGTAACACAATGACAGGACTATCACGCTGTAATGTTATCCTATAGCCTATGCACCGCTATCACGACTGATGACAACAATGTTCTTAAAAATCCTTATTCCACTAGGTAAATTAAAAAAAATAATAAATAAAATAAATAAATAAATACATAAATACATAAATAAATACATAAATAATGACTTATTGTTTGTTAACTGGTGTGAAGTGACCATGGATGCGAGCCGCCAACACAAAAAAGAATTGAACCAATGTTCGTAAACCACATAAATAAGTGAATAGCGACTCCTTGTGTTCACTTCACACATAGCCTAATTATATTCTGCACTTAGTAGCCTTCGATATTTGATGTAGACCTACTGTAGTCTACTTGTTCACGGAAGCCCATTTAGGATATAACCTATACCTTATTTACTTTGCTGCCTGTCACCTACTATACTGCATTTAATATGAATCACACTATTGACTGTAACGCTATAAGCAATTATGTATCATGGTAACAAAGCCAAATTATTTTTTAACATTATAAAATAACGTCTTGTGTAGCCGACACTGTTGCCATCTGCTGGACACACACACACACGCGCGCACACACACACACACGCACACACACACGTATAGCCCTTTAGACAGTGAAACTAAAATTGAGATATTTGGAGTTTCATTTATTGATTTTTTTTATTAATAAATACATTAGCTCTATGTTTTACATCCTATATAACATTTTTTAATAAAATAAAATAACTTTTTGCACTGTATACTGAAGTGATTTCAGATATTTGTATACTCCTGTATAAGAAGATATGTTCAAATGGATAGTTCAAGGTTTGGCCATACATATAGGAAGGATACCAGCACAGGGTTCACCAGCTACACACTACAACAGTGTTCCCCAATCCTGGTCCTAGAGGGCCGCTGCCTACATGTTTTAGATGTCTCCCTGCTCCAACACACTTGATTCACATTAGAATCACGTTAGAATTCTGATAACAAGCTTTTCATTTGAATCAGCTGTGTTGGAGCAGGGAGACATCTAAAATATGCAGGGCAGGGGCCTAGGACCAGGATTGGGGAACACTGCACTACAGCATTAGATTAAATGGTAACATATCTGATATAGCAATGCATGGGACTGATTTTCCCTCATGTTAGATAACCTCATTATAGTCCCATTCACTTACAGCACTGCCATTCAGGTGGGCCTGCGGCCTTTGATGCTCATATCTCAAGACATCAAGAAATAGCAGTTCAAAGGAAATACCAAAATACCACTAGCACATGAAGGGCATACAAAGATAAAGTGACAGAACAACTTTTTATTAAGAACAAAATTTCTATATGAAAAAAAATATGCATTTCTGCTCTCTCATTAATCCTTGTAGCCTAATCTTGAGCATGTCATGTGTTGTTGTGCTGTGTTTTAGCGGCAAGTAGCAAAATTACCTTCTAATAAGGCATTAGGGTAACCTGTCAACTTTTGGTCAATAGAGGGCAGTCTTACACTAAAAATACCTATATAGTTCTATGAAAAATACACATTGTAGTTTGAAATGTTTCTTGGAACATAACATTTCTGGTTCTAACTCGTCAAAAACTGCGATGTAAAATAATGTGTTATGTTTATATATATATTATGGTATATATTTATATATGTATGTAATACATAAAAAAAAAAATCTGAGTTGTTTATTTAAAAACCCTTATTTAAGGTCTACACCATGTCATTTTGATGGATAACCCCATTCAGACATATGACACATTTGTATTATTCATTCATCCATGCCTCCATATTCTGGATGCAACTCCTTTTAGAGATAGTGGCGTCATGTCCTGAGGATGAGGCTGGTGTACAACAGTGCATTGTGATACCTGGATGTTCCTCTGCCCTCATCTCCTTCAAAGGACTTCCTTGAGGTGACATCATGTTAGGTTCAAGTACACTATACTCAATGTATGTACACCTGTGGCTCAAACCAACATCATGACAAAAACACTGTAGTTTCAGGTTGAAACTTAGAGAGAACTTGCCACACTTCTCTCTAATCCTCTTCCAACACAGCTCCCAATGCAATTCAAAAGTTGACCTTTTACCGCTTGTGAAACTAAGAAGGAGCAAAAAAAACAATGTGAGACAGTGGGCATAGACACTTCCTGCATGACATGACACTGGAAGCAATGGAATGAGAAGTAGTGTGATAAAAGGCTTGTACCTATTCAGATACTGTCAGGAACAATAGAGGACGAGCAACAGGATGCGTGGGATGTGAGACAGGTAAACACAGCACATGTGGGACTGAGCGTGTCTGAGATACTGTAGAGAGAAAGGTACATTTGTTGTAAGCTGTGAGTGCCCTTGGAAAACAACCCTTTCACATGTAGGCATTCTACATCACACAGCTTCAAAGGAGAGGAATCTGATATCTATACACGAGACATTCTGCTGCCTAAAAGAAAGGATCATTCTAATGGTGCTGTTGATTGCAGGCTATTCCTGGTTGTTTGTGTATTTTCACATATTTGTGTCTGTGTTTTGTGTGTGTTTGGGAGTTGGGGTGGATTGGGGGGGTTATGGATGCTTGTTGGGGATTCCCATGCGGGTATTGTGATTGAAAATCCAGGTATTCCGTTAGGAACATTGGGCGTGGAACTTTCTAGATTAAAGTGGTTTTACATGCCCTGATCATTACAAAGATACATTATTTCATGTCGTTACAATCAGACTAAATAAACATATTTATTAAATTAATAAATGAATGTATGTACAAATAAATTAACAAGCTACACACATGACATTTTCAGACCACAGAGCTTATCAGATGTCTGCTTTTGGGGATATTAAACTATTATATGTTATAACCAGATGAGTTCAATGTGCATTACAATTCATCTGTTTTGTATTGACATATATGAGTATTAGTCTTTATGGAAGAAATCTCGTAAATACAATCCCATGTATTGGTAGGCTCTGTTCTGACAAAACCTCAGACTAAACTTTAAGACCCTGCTATTTCTAATCTGATAACACAGCCCTATCGCAACCATATCCCAATGAATAAGAGACACCAGTAAGCAATATGAATGCATGGTCAAGAAGTCCCTTGTCTCAACTCCTTTAACTAAGCACTTAACCGTTGCATTGCCCTGTTAAATCTTAAAAGCTCAAACAAACATGTTAGAAATCCACCGTATCAGTCCACAGTTCATTGTCAGTGGAGCAGTTCCAGACTCGTACCTCTTGACAATATCACGTATTGTGAACCCTCTGTGGTTTGCAGCTTCAATAACGTTAAAACAATTTGGTATTCTAGGAATTGTATTTTGAAAGATGAAATTTGACATTGCAGGGTTGACTGAAGATCTATACAACTTTTTCACGGAAGCCCATTTAGGATATAACCTATACCTTATTTACTTTGCTTCCTGTCACCTACTATACTGCATTTAATATGAATCACACTACTGACTGTAACGCTATAAGCAATTATGTATCATGGTAACAAAGCAAGTAAGCAAGTATTTTTTAACATTATAAAATAACGTCTAGCCGACACTGTTGCCATCTGCTGGACACACACACACACACACACACGCACACACACACGCACACACGCACACACACGCACACACAGTGATGGGCAAGCTACATTGAAAATGTAGTGAGCTAAGCTACCAGTTACTCTACGTTAAATGAAGCTTAA